>MU771634.1:52331-116361 GCA_026770625.1 Nicotiana glauca | reverse complement strand
AAAATCGTGTTCTATCGTATGTTGGCACATTGGGTGCAGTGAGTAGCGTGGAAATTCAAAGTGAGGATCAAGGTTGCAGTTCGGTGTTAACGAGGATGTCACAGGCTCAGGCGAGCGAGGAAAGGGTTGAATGATTAGAGTAAATTGGCATTGGCTTCGGAGTCACCTGAGATCGATGTTTGTGAAAAAGGTTTGTATCCTTGTTAAGGATTCTTGATCACTTTTCATCGTTGGTGCGACCGATGGTTGGAATGAGCAGACTTCATATTTAATTCAGAAGATTGTGGGAGCGTGTCCCACGGGAAGATTGTGTAAGTGTGACATGTAGACACTTGATTGACTAAAGAGTTAAGCAAGTATAAGGATTGTGGTAATAACATTTGTTTGAGAAACTATGCCTGGAGGGCACTTTGTTTATTGGGTTATGAACTGGGGAGGATGCTCCGGTTATACCGGTTTTTCTTATGTGTCATGAGGGAAAGAGAGTTATTGTGGACCTCTGAAAGGTTATTAACCAAGTTGGTGCAATCAAAAATCGGATTGAGATCAGTAGATCGAATTATATGTGAACAGGGCCTTATATCAGGCCAGTTTTGTATGTGTCAGTAAGCATTCCTTATGGAGGAACAAACAGGGTGTTAGTCTATCATCAGCAATCCCAGGTAATGGTATATTGCGCCGTATGAGTGGTGAGGCGGCTTGGTAAATTTTTATGTGATAGATTCCGCGTGGCGATGATGTCATGTGAGCGGAATGGCTCTTGAGATTTAGAATTTTATATCGCACCTTAGTTGTGCTTGAGTTTTGTAGCCTATAGCGCTATGTGTTTCCTCAGGGATGGTATTATGCACTTAGCGTGCTTACGATCGAAATTTGATATTTTTATTGTAATGAGCAGATTTAGCTCGAATTGCAATCTCCTTATGTGAGATCTATTTGTGGATCGGGTGGCATGCCGCCATGGTTATGTTATTTGGATCGGGTTGCACGCCGCAACATTGTGATGTCGAGTCTAGTTTTCTATATGCTATTCCTTTATGTGTTTCGCTTCCTATTTTCTAGGAAAATTC
This sequence comes from Nicotiana glauca, assembly GCA_026770625.1. Taxonomy (NCBI): domain Eukaryota; kingdom Viridiplantae; phylum Streptophyta; class Magnoliopsida; order Solanales; family Solanaceae; genus Nicotiana; species Nicotiana glauca. Next base: position 115,291 of record MU771634.1, on the reverse strand, counting down.
CGTATTAGTGCGGGGTTTAGATAATTCCTTCCAGGATTCGATTTCCTGTTTGTATTGTGTTCGGATTGGTGGCCTATTGGCGCATGGTAGCATCATATGAGATTTTAATAATTTTTGGGGTGGCTTATTGCCTGAGCAGTGGTATCGGATGGGACAAGATCCCTTGATCTAGGATTCTGTACAATCCAGTTATATGAGGTATGTTATGGAGATAAGACCATTATTGGGTTTAGAATGAGGTGAAGGCCTTGTCAGGAGTGTAGACCCGATGTGTTGTTGACTCGGCAATTGATTATGAATGTTGGCACATCTCTTCCATCATGGCAGTATGGTAAAGGTTAGAGTAAGACCTATATAGGTCATGGGGTGCAATGGGAGCATCAGATCAATAGGATTTTGGCTAAGTTGATAAGAGAATATTATTGTGCTCCTGTGGATTTAGTGTTGCAAAGTAAGAATTCAGCAAAGTTATGCCGTTATGTTTGAGTACACCGTGTAGTGATTGATATGGTGATTGTATGTTGGAAGCAGGCCTGGCATAGGATTCCGGATGTTGGAATCGGGATCTAATGCTTGTTTTCTTGAATAAAAAGGGAATATCTTCAGAATTTGTCGAGCTTATGTGCTCAGCTAAGTTTTGGTAGCACGGGAAGGTGCGTGAGGTGCTAAACAGTGATTTCAGACTACTCCAGCACAGTTCTCAGCACGTTCGAGGACGAACGTATGTTTAAGTGGGAGAGAATGTAATGACCCGACCGATCGTTTTGAGTACTAGCGCTCCGTTTAGCAGTCGGAACAGCTTCATTTCAGGCATTATGACTTGTACGCGTGGTCGGAATTGAATTTTGAGAAGTCCAGAGTTGAATGGGGAAGAGAAGTCTCATTTCGGAAGCTTAAAGTTGAAAGAATGAACTAGGATTGGAATTTTTAGTAAACGACCTCGGAATCAGGATCTGAAGGTTCCAGCAGGTTCGTATGATGATTTCGGACTGGGGCAGATGCCCGGGGATGGTTTTGGATAACCCTGGAGCGTTTTGGTGCCTATTGTGGAGGTTAGCATTTTAGAAGAAATTCCATAAGTTTGGTTTGAAGTGCATTTTGGTGTTATCATTGTCCGTTTTGAATTCCGAGATTGGGCGTAGCTCCGTATGGTGATTCTGGAGTTGGGAGCGCAATCGGAAGTGAATTCTGAGGTCCGTAGGCCATTTTGAAGCCATTTGGCTAAAGATAGAAAGTTGAAGGTCTTTGGAGAGTTTGACCAGGGAATTGAATTTTTGATATCGGGGTCGGAATCAAATTCCGGAAGTTGGAGTAGGTCCGTAATGTCAAATATGACTTGTGTGCAAAATTTGAAGTCAATCGAACGTGATTTGATAGGTTTCGGCATCGGAAGTAGAAGTTGGAAACTTCAAAGCTCATAAAGCTTGAATTGAGGTGTAATTTGTGATTTTGGTGTTGTTTGATATGATGTGAGGCCTCGAGCAGGTCCGTAATGTGTTTTGGGATTGGTTGTATGATTGGTTGGGGTCCCAGGGGCCTCGGGTGGATTCCGGGTAGCTAGCGGATCAAATTCGGTGTTTGAAGAAGGGTTGGGCTGCTGGTATCTGGTATTTTCCGCTTTTGCCGAAATGGAACCGCAGAAGCGGCCCTCGCAGAGGCGATAATTGGACCGCAGAAGCGTTTTTGGCCATCAGTAAAGAGGACCGCAGATGCGTTCGAGTAGCCGCATAAGCGGAACCGCACCTGCGGTCGGGGAGTCGCAGAAGCAGAAGGGGCAGCCTAGGAAGGTGACCGCAGAAACGGATTTTTGTCAGCGTAAGCGGGACCGCAGAAGCGGTCCCTGGATCGCAAAAGCGGAAAGAGCTGGGGGCAGAGTGTTGTTTTAAAAATCCGATTTTGGCTCATTTCATTTCATTTTTCTTCCATGGGAGCGATTTTCGGAGCAACTTTTGAGCGTCATTTTCGTCGTCAAGCATGAGGTAAGTGATTTCTACTAGTTTTGTGTAAAATACAAGTTTATACAAGGAATTAATCATGGAAATTAGAGTAAATATTGAGGTTTTGGTTGAAAACCTAGAAAATTATAATCTTAGATTTTTCCCACGATTTTGAGCATGGAATTAGGAGAAAATTTTATATTTGAATTCCCAAGGTTATGGTTAATCTTTATCTTCGAGAAATTCCGGATTTCGGGCACGTGCGCCCGAGGGCATTTTGGTCAACTTTTCGTTCGGGGTGAGGAATTGTTGTAAATTTAGTTTTATGGTATAGTTGAGCATATATTAATGGATTTGTATGATCATTGGCTAGTTTCGGGGCGTTGTGCGTTGGTTCAAGCTTTCGGAAGGATGTAGAATGCCGATTGCAAGTCTTCGGAGCGAGGTGAGTCTCCTTTCTAATTCTGTGAGGGGTAAATTACCCCATAGGTGAGTTAAATTGATTATGTGCTCCTAGTTGTGGGGGCTACGTGCGCACGAGGTGACGAGAGTCCGTGTGTAGCTACTATTATGCTATTGTCCGGGTAGTTTAGGACCCAAAAGCATGCTTTATGTGGAATAAATGTGAAATCATTGATAGCTCAGATTGCTCAAATCACATTAAATTAATAATTGGATTTTCTAAAAGACTTAAGCTTCGTTTTCTCAAATTAATAAAGAGAATTGACCTTTCCTGGATATTTGCTCCACGTTGACTTCCTGACTGTTTATCTGTCTGTGTGTGTTTATTTTGGAACGGGCCGAACGCCTCGGCAGATTAATAGATACATCTATAGGCGCGCCGTCAACCCTCGGCAAGTGCACATTTATTTCTGTTAGATCGGGCCGTCGCCTCGGTATGATTTGTGCATGCTTGTATTGCTGCCTGGACTTGTTTAAGTCGTTACATGCCTCCCTCTGGCTCGAGATCATCTTGTTAATAATGAAAAGAAATCTTGGGAAATTTCCTATGAAAGACTTATGTGCTTACTTGTTTTCCTCTATCTGAATAACAATCATGTTAGAAAATAAATCCACTGTTTGACTATGTATATTGAGAACAAATAATCGTTGGACCATTAGAGTGAATCAAAGTTGGCTATCTCGTCTCTACCCCTTCGGGATTAGGCGGGACACTCACTGAGTACACGTTGATTACGTACTCATACTACACTTCTGTGCATTTTTGTTGCACAGGTTCATGATATATTAGCGGCCTACTGGGCGCAACTGCACGGACGATTCAGGGACTAGGTGAGTTGCAGTATGCGAGGCGGCCCGTAGCTTTTTAAGTCCCTTCCTAGTAATTGTATTTCCTTTCTGTCCATTGTATTTCGGACAGGTGTTGTGTTGTATTTATATCCTTATCTGTAGTTGCTCATGCACTTGTGACACCGGGTTTCTGGGATCGTTTCAGTAAATCTTTGTATTAATTGGAATTATTTAAGTTTGAATTCAAGAAATGATCTTATTTTTTTTATGTGAAACAGAAGAAAAAAAAACCTTAGATTTTCAAAAGCATTAAAAGAGGAAATTAATTGGTAATCTAATTGGATGGCCTGACAGCGGTGTCCGGCGCCACCACGACCCTTAGTGGATTTTGGGTCATGACAAAAAAGGAAAAGGAAAGAAAAGAAAAGAAAAAAAACAAGCAAAAAAAAACTGAAAAGAAGAAAGAAAACAAGGTTGGAAGAAAGGATATATCACAACAACAAAAGTAATTTCTATGGCCTGAACTACGTTTGACTTGATCCCGAAAGGGTACGTAGGCAGCCTCTCTCTGGGGTTCAGTTACACCAAAATAAAAATTCAAAGATCCCCAAGAAAGAAACTGGGGCAGAAGTTGTGATTGTTGTAAGAAAAGCTGATTCCGAAAGTTGTAATGATAAACCCGTGATTGAATTATTTTGAGCCTCTATATCCTTCTTTTTTAACCCCATCCAAAAGCCACATTACGATCCAAAGAAAGACCTTCCGATCAATCTTCAAGAAATGCCAATGCGAGCAGGTAAAGTGATTCATGTTGGGGGCAACACTCTGGTACTAGAAGAGAAATGGTGGAAATGAGAGTCTTATTGGCGAAAACCCTCACGGGCACCATAAGGCGATGTGAGCTGAGAGAAATAAAAAATGAGAGTCTTATTGGTGAAAACCCTCATGGGCACCATAAGGTGACGTGAGCTGAGAGAAATAAAAAATGAGAGAGTCTTACTGGTGAAAACCCTCACGCGCACCATAAGGCGAAGTGAGTTTTTGAGAGAAATCAAAAATGAGAGAGTCTTGCCGGTGAAAACCCTCATGGGCACCGTAAGGCGAAGGTGAGTTTTTTCAGATGGCAAATGAAGCAAGTCTGTGGTTGACGGCTGCTCAAAACATAGCAAGCCGAGCAGGGTTTGGGTTTTGGTGAAAGTCAGGTTATGAAAGTCTGGAATAGCAAATGTGGCAATTGAAAGCTGATCGGTTGGACAGACTAGGCTGGTTAATCCAAATGCATGGCACGATCAATAGTACCAGCTGTTCCACTCAGATAAGTCCTATCCTCTTCTCTTCATTACAAATCATCCGTTTAGGAGTCTTTCTATCCTCAATCCTCGAGGTCATTGCATTTCATTCTTTCGAGGTCTGTCTTTAAGATGTTTCAGTACCAGTCTTATTCGAAACAAAGGGAGGAATGCCAAGGCTAACTACCAGTTTCCCAGTTGAACAACATAACAGGGCAGGAATATGTCAAAGATGTTAAAAGAAAAGTAAGACGTGAAGGACCACTGGGATGTTCCATTAGTGAGTTAAACATATAATTGTGGGAGAGGAGCAAGTTTCAAATAGAGGGGTTAGAAACGCAAACACAGCAATACGGGATAGAACATTTGGGTCATCAAAGTCAGGGGATCGAAATTCGGTCAGGAAGTCGATGAGGTTCAAGGCAAGTCCAAGGAAGCAGGTCGGAGTAAAATCCAAATAGCAAGGGGAACCCAGCAAGAATGCCAGCAACTAACCACCATTTTGTATTAACAAATTTTTCTTTGGTTGAGACAGGGGAAAGAAATTGTCTTTGTTTGACATTTTGAAGTCAGGCGCCCACCTGGATAACAAGGGAATATATTTCAAGCTTCAGGAATCAGGCGCCCACCTGGAAAATAAGGGAAGTGCAAGGCAAAATTTTCAAGCTTTAATATTTGTAGAATAAAGCGCCCAGTAATCAAACTAGGGCATAAAATTTTCTTTGTTTGTCTATTTTTTTGAAGTCAGGCACCCACCTGGAGAACAAGGGAATACATTTTAAGTTTCAGCAGTCAGGCGCCCACCTGGAGAACAAGGGAATACATTTTAAGTTTCAGCAGTCAGGCGCCCACCTGGAGAACGAGGGAATACATTTTAAGTTTCGGCGGTCAGGCGCCCACCTGGAGAACAAGGGAATACATTTCAAGTTTCGGCGGTCAGGCGCCCACTTGGAGAACAAGGGAATACATTTCAAGTTTCAGCGGTCAGGCGCCCACCTGGAGGAAAAGAGAACACATTTCAAGTTTCAGCAGTCAGGTGCCCACCTGGATAACAAGGGAACACATTTCAAGTTTCAGCAGTCATGCACCCACCTGGAGAACAAGGGAACACATTTCAAGTTTCAGCAGTCAGGCACCCACCTGGAGAACAAGGGAATACATTTCAAGTTTCAGTAGTCAGGCACCCACCTGGAGAACAAGGGAAGTACAATTCAAATTTTAGCTTTTAATTTTTTATATTGGATAACATGATGTGCCCAGTCACCAAACTGGGGCAGAAAATTTTCTTTGTTTGTTTATTTTGTTGTAGTTAGGAGCCCACCTGGAGAACAAGGGAATCTTTTCAAACATTGCAGTCATGAGCCCACCTGGAGAACAAGGGAATACTTTTCAAGCGTCAGCAATCAGGAGCCCGCCTGAAGAATAGAGGCACATATTTCAAACTTCAGCAGTCAAGCATCACATGGAGGAATGACAAAACATCGCCAATCACAATTCAAGGCAACACCGCAATAATTCCATCGGAAGAATACAAGTTCAAAGCAACACAAGATCAAGTTTGAAGACATACATAGGACCTTTTTGTAATTCATAGACTATAGCTTAGGCCAGCTTCTTTTATTTTGACACGGTGTAATAAGGAGGTCAACGAGCAGTAGCAACAACAACTGCAATGAAATCACAGCTCCTGGTAGTCCCAGCTACCAAACCTTCCCAAACTACACTGACCTGATTCCTGTTTAGCCCAGGATATGTAGGCAACCTCCGAAGCAGAGTGCGGTCAAACTTTTCAAAAATGCTTCACACAGAATATTCAAACGGGCAAAAGTCGCTCGTATTTGCTCACTTATCTTTGCCCGAAAACTCTTCATATTTCCGAACAAAGAGGGGCAGCAGTGAGCACGTGATTTTTGCCCTATATATTAGTTATTCCCAAAAATTCAAACAAAATAATTTTTCTTTCATTATTTTACACTTTTGTGAATTTTGTGTTATTTTCTCATAATTGCTTGCATTTTATTTGTGCATTTTAATTCACATGAAAACATAAAATACACTTGACATTAGAATTAGGATTTAAGTTCATATTTTAGGATTAATTAGTAGTTAAGTTGTTTTTAAAAACAAAATACAGAGAAAATAACAAAAATAGTCCACTTTTGCATTTCTAATTGTTAATTGTTGAATTTATCACGAAAATTATTCTTAAAACAATATTAGGAAATAATTAGCTTAACTTTGAAAATATACTAGGTCTTTGTTTTAATTTTTGCATTTTTACAAAATCAGGAAAAATAAAAAATATATATACAAAATGAAAAATATATATTTAAAAGAAATAAAAAATGAAACAAAACACATAAAAAAGGGCTGCCCGAATTGGGCCAATTTCAATCTATTTCGTATGGCCCAAATCATTTCCACCTGCCCAGGCCCAAATACCTCCTAACCCGGTCCGCTTCAGTAAGCGACCAAACGATACCGTTTATGGCCAAGTCAATCCAGGCCGTCGAGGTTGAGATGATCAACGGCTCTGGACTGATGGTTCATATGTATTTAACGGTTGGATCATACCCCCCCACCCCCGTTTCGTCGTCCCAAACATACCCATTTACAGCGCTGTGTAACACCACCGCGGACCGCCGCCGGAAATCGCCCACGGCGGCGGCCCGTCGCCAAATTACCCCAAATTAATACCCTATACCCCTTTTCTCTTCCTCTATCCGAATCCATCACCCGTTTTCTTCGAATCTTACCCCAAAGCTTCGAATATTAGATCGAAGCTTTTCCGTCCATGACTCAACCTTCTTCGTTCCCCCTTAAATTAACACCGTAGGACCTCCATAACCTCCTCTATCAAACCCCCCAAACCCCATCCCTCGAATCTAATCGGAACGTGTCAAATTTCAAATCTAGGGTTCGAAGTTTTCTTTTAAAAGAATTTCAAGCGTCTCTGTGGGCTTCTAATTAGTGTTATACGTTTGTTTTGGACAAAATAAACTTATAACACTAATTGGAAAACCAATTCGAGATTAACTAAGTTGAAGATTAAAAATCAGTAAGAATTCTTTTCTTTTGGTCTTCTAATTTTGTTTTTTTAGGGTTCACAGTTCATCGTTGTTTCATGCTAGTTGTTTTAGAAGTTTTTCTTAGTCTATTCTCATTTTGTGTTTCTTCGCACTAGTTTGTTATAAGCTTGAATAATTAATTATGGTTTCTTTTACATTCTTTAAACCAGTAATGTGTAGCATGATTTTATATTAAGTTGGTGTTTCTGATTAAGTTTAAAATTGATTAATCTCTATTTGCTTGGATTTACTGATTGGTTTTGATTAGTTTAAGTTGTGATTAGTATTCTAATTTCACTTTGATTTTGTAATAATTTTGATTGTTGATTGGTAACCTGAAATTCATTAAGTTAGTTTGGACTAGGATTTGAATCTGACTCTGATTTTAAATGTTTCAAATTGCTGAGTAATTGTTTAACTATGGTTAGTCGAGGGTTGGATGTTAGTTGAGATAAGGCTAGAAATTTCAGGGTGTTTCAGGGGTATTTTAGGTGTTTGATAGTAGGATAGAATGTTGTAAGTGGAATAGAATTTTTTAGAAGCTTCTAGAATAGGACTCAAGTTAGATTTCAGCAAATTTAGGATAATAGCTTGGGTAACAAGTTAAAAAATAAGGGACTAAAATCTGAAAATAAATAAGGACTAAAAAGAAAACTGAAAATCTGATAAGGCCTCATGAGTGCCTATAAAAGGGCATGCCCTTGCCTTCATTTGCAAGTTTGGGGAGCCTCCAAAAACTCCCTCTAAAATTCTCTCTAATCTCCAGATCTGAATTTTGAAATTCAAATATTCAAAATCCAAAAACACTAGAAAACTTTCAAAAATCCAAAAACAAAACAGAAATGCAGTAAAAAAATCAAAAAAAGTGCACTATTCCATTAGATGTTGTAGGATAATTTCGATTTCTAGTTGTTCAGTCACATATGTTGGTTCAAGGTCTAGCTACTGGAATTTTAGAGATCTATTGGTTCTATTTCGAGTGTTTTTTAGGTTCAATTGGGTCATTTTAGGCCAATCAGTTGGTATAGTCCTTTGGTAGTGTGTTACTGGTTCTGGTGAAGCTGTATTTTGGTTCAAATTTCTCCTATTTGCTGGTTGTTGTTGTTTGTGATTGTTGGTGCTGTTTTGGAGTAATTCGATAGTCGAGCTGTTGTTTTCCTGCTACTGATCTCCTTTCTTCTGTTGTGATTCGATTTACCAGGTACACATTTGAACCATGAATGGATGTAGCTTTGAGTTGAGATGCTGAAGTGAAATGCGTACTCATTTGCTCTCTGATATTTGCGTGTTTATACTATCATAGTAGTAGAGGCGATCTATAATCTATACTTGCTTAGTTTACATTGGATTTGAGTGATTTATGTTTAAACTGTGTAATGGACTGTATAATTTGAACTTTGGACTGTTGAATCTGTGTTTAAGGACACGATTAGGCTTAGTATGATGCTAGATCCAGTATTACGTTTTGTGGACAAGTAAGAAATCAGAACTAGTTAGGATTCACAATCGCCTGTGAGATCAACATATGACATCTGTGTTAACTAGGATTTCAAGTTAAGGAGACGTCTTAAATAACCTTGCATTGCAATAGCCTATACTAGCAGTCTTACATTTTGCAAGTAATAAGCCTGAACATTGATTTATTAATGTGAATGGAGTTAATTCAAATATAATTAGTCTGTTTTATGTAGTATTATTACCGTTATCAGTTTGTCCTTCACCTAGTGGAATCTAATAACAGCAGTTAAATGAGTGCAAAAATCTGAGTATTAAATTGGAATTTGAGTGATCAATGCTTCATCTGAGTGGCACTTTTAATAACTTGAATAAGTTCCAGTGATTATTTATACAATTAAATTGAAATTTGGTCTGGTTTAATCGTTTGGGCTCAACAGTCTATTTTCAAGAAGAGTAAGTTTCAGGGCCTCAATGAACGGCCCAGGCTCAGTTGAATGCTTGCGCACGTTTGGGTCTGGGCCCAGGTCTGCTTGGTCAATTATGGTGTGCACATGATTTTAAATTTTCTCGTTGGGCTTATCTTGGAGCCCAGTGGCTGGAATAAAGTGCAAAATCGCCATTTGGTCCAATAATAAATAATTAGAGCTTCTTCTTTTATTATTAAAGACAAATAAAAATAGAGAATCATAGTCACTTATAGGTTTGCCTTTAAAAATAAAACGAGACGAGCCTCGCGACACAAAACAAACAAATGGCGGGGCCCTCGATAAATGTTATACTAAAATGCCTAGACTACGGGATAGGTCGTTTAGCAAACTTCACGGCCTTCCCCAAATATAATAACACGTTATTCACTTTAGGCGCGCTTTTAATAATCTTACCTTCCTAAATATGGGTGCACATTTATGTGACCCAAATCCAAATCTCAACGAAGTCGAAATATGTCGAAAGTTGCAGGTGCATTTATGTGACGCGATTCGAGACATGTTTTCACGATGTTGCAATTCTCTTAAAAAATAATAATAAAAGTGGTTCAAAATTAAAAGGCATATACATTGAAACATGTTGTAAAATCAGATAAATAAGCTAAATATGACAGTTGAGCGACCGTGCTAGAACCACTGAACCCGGGAATGCCTAAAACCTTCTCCCAGGTTAACAGAATTCCTTACTCGGATTTCTGATTCGCGGACTGTTAACAGAGTCATGTTTTCCTCGATTCGGGATTCAACTGGTGACTTGGGACACCATTAATCTCCCAAGTGGTGACTCTGAATCTTTAATGAATAAATCCCGTTTCGGTTGTCCTTTAAGTGAAAAAACACCTTTACGCCCTTGCGGGTGTAGTGAAAAAGGAGATGTGACACCAGTAGCAAAGGATGAAACAAAAACTAAGAGAAATAAGAAAATATGGGATGAGGTCGTCGGAGATGCACTTTTAGGCAAGATCTAATAGTTTTAGGTCAGATCTGATAGTTTTGGGAGTGATATACCAAATTTTATTGTGGTTTCTTAATCTCTTTTTGTCAATTAACTCAAAAATTGAAATCTAATTGACATAGAATGCGGGGATTATCACGAGTGTGTATAAAAAAATCTGTACTTTTTAGGGAGAACGAAAAGAGAGGCGAGTGAAAAGAGATTGAGTATGTTTGGAAAGAAGAAAGACAAAAAGGAAAAAACCCTAGAAGTATGTCTTTAATAATGGGCTAAAGCCTGCAAAGTTTCTTTCAAATTATATACAATATGGGCCAAACGGGGTAAAGGCTTCAAACCTAGGCCATTTTTAGTTGGGTTGTTGTGCCAAGTGATTAAATACGTAATTTTTTCTTTCTTTTTTGGTATGTTCTGAAACGAGTTTAGTTCACCGATTAACAATTTAGAGTTTAGTTATGGGAGTTTAATAAAGTTATTTTTTTAATGAAATATGTGAATAAGATACTTGTATACGGTCAAAATCATATGCCCCCGATTTTGTAAGCTCAAGAGGTCGCATCGAGAACAGGTTCGATACAGACCGAGCTCGAGCTCGGAGGAAGAATACGAGGCTCGAAGACCTAAGTGCTCGAGGAACATTGGAGCCAAGTATAACCAACCTCGAGATGATGCTGTTATGGATTTGTAACATAAAGAACAAGATTCACGCCATGTCCCCAAGATCATGGCATAAATTCAGGAATAGATTTTTACGAGTTAGTACGAATCCGTACTAGGCGGTTAAACAGTTGTCCCAATAAGATTCTTTACTGTAAATAGAAATGTACCTTAATTAGGATTCCCCTACTATATAAAGGGGACCTCAATCATTTGTAACCATCATCAATCATTGGCAAAAGAATATACTCTCTTACTTTCTTGCTCATTACTCATCGGAATTATCCCTTTATTTTATTGTTCTTACTTTATTGTTCTTGACCAATCTCGAGGCCACCTTATCTCGAGGTCGAGAATGGCTTGCATATTGAATTTATTTTACTTGCTTCTTTCATTTATACATTAGATTTCCTGGTTATTAATTAGTATTGAACAAAATCACATATCTTTAAAACTATAAACACGTTTAATGTTACTTGTATTTTCGAGGTAAACAGTTTGGCGCCTACCATGGGGCTAATGATAATAGTGATTATTTCAGTACTGATTTTGATAACATGCATTATTTCCAAACTTGTTCTTGTCAAGAATTTTTGTTCGCAGGTTAAAACATGTCAAACTTACAAAATGCACCCATACACGGTGATGATGGTCTAGGATTTCATGGGGAAAACAACAATGTAGCTTCTCCGGGAGCCGGTGTACCACCAATTAACCCTTGGGAAGTGCCAAATGTGGAACCAGTTGATGTTAGTTCACACATTTCTTTGAATGCGGATCTAGGCGCAGACCCCGGAGGAAGTATACACAGGGAAGTCTGATCTGGTGGTCAAGAAACACAAGGTATAGGATATGGGGGAGTTAGCCTCCAAGTAATATTCGAGATGTTACAAGCTCAACATATTGCTATCGCTCAGCTTCAAAGTTAGCATAAAACTCCCTAGTGTGATCGAATCGGAAACCACTCGTTATACCGACCCAGTTCCAGAAAGATCAAACGATAATGGCTCGGGACTGATCCCACAATTATGAGGATGCTCAAGGAGCTCACCAAAAGAACTGAGTCTGGGGAGAAAATGATTGAGGATAATGATAAAAAAAGTGGAGACATATAACTCATGTTATCAAATACTGGGGGCACCACCGGTCTTGAAAGGCTTATATGCCAAAAAATTCGTGCAAAAGCCGTTTCCCCGAGCGCATCTCTGAAGCCCATCCCCAAGAAGTTTCATATGCCCGATATACCTAAATACAGTAGAACGAGCGATCCTAATGAACACATTACCTCGTACACTTTCGGGAACGACTTAAATGATGATGAGATTGAGTCAGTATTGTTGAAATATTTGGGGAAACTTTGTAAAAAGGAACCATGATTTGGTATCATAACTTGCCACCGAATTCTATCGATTCATTTGCTTTGTTAGTAGACGCCTTCATGAAATCACATGTTGGGACCATAAAGGTTGCGACAAGGAAATCGGACATTTTTAAGATAAGATAGAGGAATTATGATATGCTAAGGGAGTTCGTGTCCCAATTTTAACTGGAGCGAATGGAATTACCACCAGTCTTGGATGATTGGCTAGTACAAGCTTTTATGCAGGGTAACGAGCGGAGTTCGTTCGCATTACGACAGTTGAAGCAAAATCTAGTCGAGTATCCAGGTGCGACTTAGATTAGCAGTTAAGGCCCTGAGGGATACACACAGGGAATCAAGATCGAATAGGTAACAGTATCAGCCATATATCTTGGATCGAAGAAACAATGGTTTGGGGCACAATACTCCTCGGAATGATCAGAGAAATGATCGAGGATAGAATTCTCAGGTACTTTTAAGTAAACATGGTTTTGATAAACAATACGATTATGCAAAAGCATCCCGGATGTCGGAGTATAATTTCAGTGTAGATGCATCGGGGATCGTGTTAGCTATAGGAAGAATCAAAGACACCAGGTGGCCCAGGCATATACAAATCGATCCTTCTTAAAGGAATCCAAACTTGACGTGTAAATATCATGGCACACATGGCCATAGGACTAAAGACCAGAGGTAGCTGAGGAAAGAGGTGTCTCGATGGTTCAACGAGGCTCATCTTCAAGAGTTTCTCAGTGATCGAGCTAAGAACCACTTCAGGGAAAGAGGTGCAAACAGAAAAAATGAGCAGGAAGAACTGCAACATGTAATTCATATGATTGTTGGCGGTGTCGATCTTCCACAAAGGCCTATATTCAAACGCACCAAGGTGTAGATAACCAGAGAAAAAAGGACTCAGAGTTATGTGCCCAAGGGCGTCCTATCATTCAATGACGAGGAAGCGAAAGGCATATCTCAGCCGCACAATGACGCCCTTGTAATTTCTATTTTATTAAATAAAGTTCAAGTTCAACGTGTTCTAGTGGATCCAGGTAGCTCAACAAACATAATTTGATCGAGGGTCGTAGAGAAGCTTGGCTTACAGGACCAAATTGTACCTACATAAAGAGTCCTAAATGGCTTCAACATGACAAGAAAAACAATGAAGGGGGAGATAATCTTACCAGTTAACGTGGCCGGGACCATCCAAGATACAAAACTCCATTTCATCGAAGGCAACATGAGATATAATGCACTACTCGGGAGGCCATGGATCCACAACATGAGGTAGTACCTTCAACCCTTCATCAAATGATAAAATTCCTAGCAGTGGACGGTGTGAAAACAATTTACACAGAATAACAATCTGCAAATGAAATGTTCACAATCGATGAGGTGACACCGATACCAGTGCCTTCGACCTCAAAAAAATAGAGCACCAAAAATAAGCAGACGGCCAAATAGAAATCACCGTCCCCAGCCTCGACCAAATTGAAGAAATATGTAATTGAAGAAGAAGAGGATTTCCTTACACCTCGAACTTTTGTTGTTCCCGAAGAGTCAGATGCAACCAAGTCTACGGTCGAGGAGCTGGAGCAGACCATACTGACTGAGTATATACCCGAGAAAAAGGTATACATGGGAATGGGGTTAACCCCCGAACTCAGGAAAAAACTCATCCAATTTCTTATCAATAACATGAATTGTTTTGCTTGGTCCCATTGAGACATGACAGGGATTCCGCCGGAAATAACAACACACCGGCTAAGCCACGACCCCAAGTTCAAACCGGTAAAATAAAAAAGAAGGCCCCAGTCCAAGGTGAAGCATGCATTTATAAAGGATGAGGCAACTAAGCTTCTTAAAATAGGGTCCATTCGGGAGGAAAAATACCCCAAGTGGTTAGTCAACGTAGTTGTAGTCCCTAAAAAAGGGAACAAACTTAGAACGTGTGTAGATTATAAGGATTTAAACAAGGCGTGCCCTAAGGACTCCTTTCCACTGCCTAACGTCGATCGCATCATCGATGCCACGACCGACCACGAGATCCTTACCTTTCTCAACGCCTATTCCGAGTACAATCAAATTCAGATGAACCCCGAGGACCAGGAGAAGACCTCGTTTATCACTAAGTTTGGAACATTCTGTTATAATGTAATGCCCTTGGGGTTAAAAAATGCTGGAGCTACATACCAATGCCTAGTTAACAAAATGTTCAAGGAACAGATAGGTAAATCAATGAAAGTTTACATTGACGATATGTTGGTTAAGTCTCTGCGCACAAGACCATTTGACTCATTTGCAGGAAACATTCAAAATCTTGAGGAAGTACAACATGAAGCTTACCCAGAAAAATGTGCCTTCATGGTCAGTTCGGGCAAGTTCTTTGGCTTCATGGTATCAAATCGGGGAATCAAAATCAACCCCGGCAAGATCAAGGCCATTGAAGATATCACTATCACAGATAGTATGAAAACCGTATAAAGACTACCAGGACGGATAGCCGCCTTGGGTCGATTCATTTCGAGGTCATTAGAACGAAGCTACAGGTTCTTTCCCTTAAGCAAAAAGAAAAAAAAATAGACCCTGGAATGCCAGCAAGTATTGGAGGAATTGAAGTGATACTTATCGAGCCCACCTCTACTTCACACTCTAAAGGTAGATGAAAAGCTTTATTTGTATTTGGCAGTGTCTGAGATAGCAGTAAGTGGGGTACTGGTTCGAGAAGAGCAAGGTACGCAGTTCCCTATTTCTTACGTAAGTCGAACTCTAGTAGATGCTGAAAGTAGATACCCACACTTAGAAAAATTAGCATTTGCGCTAATAAGCGCATCTAGAAAGCTAAAGCCATATTTCCAGTGTCACCAGATATGTGTGTAAACTACTTATCCTCTCCAAAATATTTTACACAAGCCCGAGCTATCATACCGATTTGACAAATGGGCCATCAAACCTGGTGGGTACAATATCGAATATCAATCCGAACGACCATCAAGTCTCAAATCTTAGTTGACTTCGTGGCTGATTTTACACCAAACCTCATGCCCAAAGTGGAGAAAGAACTTTTGCTATAATTGGGTACACCATGGGGGGGTATGGACCCTCTTCACGGACAGTGCCTCGAATGTTAAAGGGTCCGGGCTTGGCATCGTTTTGAAGCCACCTACAAGTAGCACTATTAGACAATCTATTAAAACTTATAGGTTGACTAATAATGAGGCCGAGTATGAGGCTATGATTGCAGGTCTCAAGCTAGCTAAAGCTTGGGGCCGAGTTCGTTGAAGCCAAGTGCGATTCTTTGTTGGAGGTAAACCAAGTAAACAAAAGCTTCGAAGTACAAGAAGATAGGATGCAAAGATATTTGGAAAAGTTATAGGTAACCTTGCACCATTTCAAGGAGTGCACTCTAGATCATGTGCCTCGATAACAAAACAATGAGGCTGATGCACTTGCTAACTTGGTGTCATCAGTTGAAGAAGATGATATTGTCCCGGGAACTCTCGTCCAATTATAGAGGTTTTTGGTCGAAGAGGGTCGTGTCGAGATATATTCTACAAGTTTGACTTGGGATTGGAGGAATAAGTATATCGAAAATTTGAAAAATGGAAAGCTCTCATCTGATCATAAATAGTCGAGGGCTTTACAAACCAAGGTTGCTAGGTTCACATTGGATGAAGATGGAACATTATACTGGAGGACGTTCGATGGATCATTGGCGATATGTTTAGTGCCGGGGGACACCGATTATATTCTACGAGAAGTACACGAAGTCACTTGTTAGAATCAAACCGGTGACGAGTCTTTGATTCGTAAAATCATTAGAATGGGGTATTACTGGGATAACATGGGAAAAACACTAAGAAGTTTGTCAAAAAATGTGATAAATGTCAAAGGTTTACACCAATGATTTATCATCCAGGAGAGCAACTTCACTCAATCCTGTCCTCGTGGCCTTTCATAAAATGGGGAATGTATATCGTCGTCCTTCTACCAATGGCCCCAAGTAAAGCTAAATTAATTTTTTCTAAATGGGTGGAAGCACAGGCCTTTGAGAAGGTCAGAGAAAAAGAAGTTATTGACTTCATTTGGGACCATATTGTGTATCGATTCAGGATACCTACCAAAATCCTATGCGAAAACCGCAAGCAATTCATCAGCAACAAGGTAACGGAGTTTCTCGAACCACAAAAAATAAAAAGGATTTCATCAACACCATATCATCCGATCAGGAACAGGCATGCCAAATAAACAAACAAGACTATCATTCAAAACTTGAAGAAAAGGTTGAACGACGCTAAAGGGAAATGGAGAGAAGTTCTATCCGAGGCTCTTTAGGCATATCGAACGACATCGAAGTCCAGCACGGGGGGAACCCCATTCTCTTTAGTATATGGCTCTAAGGCCTTGATTCTAGTCGAGGTCGGGGAACTCAGCGCCAGATTTTGACATGCATCGGAGGAATAAAATCACGAGGCTATGAATACTAGCCTCTAGTTATTAAATGAAAAATGAGAAGCTGCACTTGTTCGGATGGTCGCATAGAAGAAAAGAATCGAGATATATTATAATAGAAAGACCAACCTTCGACACTTTGGAATCAGGGACTTAGTCCTACGAAAAGTCACCCTCAATACTCGAGACTCGAATGAAGGGAAACTTGGCCCAAATTGGGAAGGACCGTACCGAGTCATCGGAGTTGTCGGTAAAGGATCTTACAAAATTGGCACGATGGAAAGTCAACAATTGTCGAACAATTGGAATGTATCACTACTTAAACGATATTACTGCTAAGGTATGACTTTCTCCTTTTTTCCATTTGAATTTAAAACTAACTTATTGCAGGTGTTCGATCGAATACATCGAGGGTACCTTTCTACATGAAGGCCTTAGGTTTTAAAGCACGCATTGCACTTTTTTTTCCTTAGATCAGGTTTTATCCCAAATGGGTTTTTAGGGTGAGGTTTTTAACGAGGCAATAACTATGTGCTACCTAAGGAGAATTCAACAGTATCCAAGGCTTCTTTTCAATCGACCTCAAATACTGGGGTTCATAACCCTCGGAGGTTATATTTTTGAGGAAAATACTTCACCCCAAATAGGGCCTCTATAGGAAAACTTTATAATGGGCCAAATGGTCAGATGAATCGGGTCCATATAGAGTACTCGAGCCCCTATGGAAAAACATGTACGCATGTATCAATTATTCAAAGAAGCATTATTTCTATATCAAAACACTTTGTGAAAGAAACTTTCTACTATACGAACATCATACTTGTGATTCTACGAGAAACGGCTCAAGGGCCAAAATATGAATTCACCTCGAATACTTGGGGACTGTCATCGACAGTCAACACATCCGAATATCTAAACTCGAATTTATAAGACCTCAAAGAGTCATCCCTTGATGCAAAGAACAAGACCATCATACTCGGTGACTAACCTTTCAAACAAGTTTGAAAGGTTATCGAGAAACAAGTCCAAGAGACACGCCCAAAGGCTACGGCCATATGAAAGACTACGGTCATATAAAAAGTCTACAGCTAAAATAATGAGGCTCATAGACGTCCGAATTCCTCTATAAGTTAAAGTTCTTCAAATACTTTGAAAAACGGTTAAATAAGGCTACCCTCAGCAAAAGCAAATAAAAAGGGGCTTCGATTAAATCAACCATCGAATAATTTAAAGGTTTCGATAACATCAGCCTTCGAAAAAGCCTCAAGAGTTATTAAATTTTCTTAACACAAACGGATTACAAATGAGGTTTCGATCGATTGAACCCTAGAAAAACCCAATGGGTACAAAAAACACATACTAAGGCATAAAATAATTCACTAAGTCTTTTAGCCGAAAAGAGGAAAAAATTATAGTCGCTTTAGAAGCCGAATTGTCCCAACTTAAATAGCCTAAAGTCCAACCTAAAAAGAGCCTAATGGCCGATATAAAAGAGCCTAAGGGCCAATTTCGTAAACCTAAAAGGTCAATGCAATTAGAGTTCGAGACCTCGCTCTCACTCAATTTGAACCTGAGGGTTCAATTATCCCAAGCCTAAATAGATAATGGTTTGATCATGGCTCGGGGACTCACCATTATCCGGCATGAGCCCATAAAGGTTTATGCCCAAAATATCGAACTTATTCGAGCTCGACCATGGCAATTTCAAAGAAAACATCTGAGATAAAATCTCTAACACACAATTAAAGAGGATGAAGTCATTGTAAGAATTTTGCAAGGCAGGAAATATCGAGAAAAAATTCAAGGAAATTCTTCTTTTTATATATTTTGAAAAAGGTATATACAAGGGAAAGATAAAAGGTCTTACAAAAAAAGAACAATACAAGAAGAAAGAATAATCTTATCTATGCCCAGGGTTGGTCTCCCCCACGGGAGCAGCTTCCTCTTTGGGCCCAGTTTCATTATTGGACCCTCTCTAGCTGCCTTCATCATCATCATCTTCATCAAAGAGATGAGGAACTTGGCATCGGCCTCGAGTTCTTTTGCTTGGGCTATCTCCTCGATGAGTTTGAAACCTCGAGCATGGATTTCTTCGAGGGTCTCCCTTGGGATCGGCACTTGGCCAGATCACTTATCCGTTTCTCCTGATTGGAGGCTTCCCTTAGTTCCATTTGAGCAGCCTCGACGTCCTTTAGGTACACAGCAACGGTCTTGTCATTCGTGTCTTTTGTCCTCTCGACCTCGGCCCTAGCGTCAGTAACCTCAGCCCCGGTTACGGAAAGTTTGGACTCGAGCTCATCGATCTTCTTGGCCTGGGACATATTTGATACTTTGACTCCCCGAAGATGGGTCTCATCTGAGGCCAGGTTGGCTAAGGTAGACTCTTTCTCACCACCAAATCGATCCATGTTTTCTTTCCACTAGTTTCATTCGACCTTAACTTGATCGACCTCCCCTCTAAACTGCCTAATCATGTTTAATTTTTGTTACATCTAAGACACTAAAGTGTTAGCGTCCATAGTTGGGTCAAGTAGACCATACTCTTGTAAAACGAGGGTTATCTGCTTGTCTAGCTCGACCTCATTTTGACGAGCTTTGTCTATTTATGATCGTAAGTCCTTGAGCTCCTCCGTTTTTTGGCTAAAAAGGAGCCTCAAGGCCTTCTTTTCATCCGAGGATCTCTTGAGCTCGGCCTCATATTGTCTCAGCTCGTCTCTAAAAATAATAATGGCCTACATAGAAAAAAGAGATATCATTTAATACAGAAGATAAAGAAATAATTTGCAACAACAAGAGTTAATTCTTACCTGAGAGAAGAGACAATGAGCCTCTTCAAAGAGGGTAGATGCATCATTGGGGTCGGCGACATCATCGACCCTAGTAAATCAATCCCATAAAGGATTTTCTTCACCGAGGACTCTACTCGAATTCACCGTTTGCATAGCTTGGGCTTCCTTTATTGCCTCCTCGGAATAAGATGGTAGAGGAGGGGAGTGACCTATTGTCATGGCCCCAAGAAAGTTACTCGAGGGTCTCGGTACTTGCCCCTTTTGGAGTACTTCTTAAAGGCGGAGGAATGATTTAGATCTCAGTTGATTCGGGGGCTTTTCCCGTATTTTTATTCAGAGCCTCCTCTTCACGGGGCAGGTTTTCAGGTTCAGAGGACTTGACAGCCTTGATTGGCTTCCTGGTCTGGGTTACCAACACTAATTCTTCACCCTCATTCTCTTATTCGTCATTCAGCTGGTGGATTGAGTCTAAGTCCACCTGAATGAGTTTCCTCCTTTTGTCGCCGAGTAGGGGCTCTCTTGTCTTGGGGGTCTTCGGGTTTTGAAGCCCTTTTTCTCTTGTTATCTTTCCCTAATTTTGGAACCAAGGACTCGGTCTCTTCCCTAAACGGGGCTGGCCTTATTTCGGTGGCATCTACAATACCTACATGAATGAATGACAGTCATGAGTAAGATGGAATATTCACTAAAGCAACAAAAACTTGGGGGAAGGACTTACCATAGTGTTTGGCCTCCCATTTGTCTTTCGACAAATCACGCCATTTGCACTCATTATAAGTAAAGGTTGCAGCTAATTTTCAGACCCGATCCTCGAGGTTGTGGATCGCCTGGGGCATCCAAGCTGCCACTGCAAAAAAGGTAAAGGCATCACACGATGTAAAAATAGAATATAAGAAGACACTGGGGAAGGAATTCACTTATGATCGAGGTTTCATTTCTTCGGGAACGACATTTTACCCTCATGAATGACATCTGAGGTCCTCACTCACATAAACCGGCTCATCCATCCACTGTCCTTATCATTATCATTGCTAACAAAGAAGGCCTTGCTCGATCGGCGTTGGAGCTTGATCGGCCCTCAAAAAATCTGAGGCCGATACATTCTGATGAGGTGGTTAAGGGTGAATTCTAGCGCCTCGGCCTTGTCGGAGAAGTATCAAAGCATATTAACTATACTCCAGAAAGAGGGATAGATCTGGCTGAGGGTGACTTGGTATCTTTTGCAAAAGTCGATCATGACTGGATCTAAGGATCTAGTGTGAAGGGGTAAGTCTAAACACTTAGGAACCCCTCCACATGAGTGGTAATGCTCTCCTCGAGGTCGTGGATCTGTACCATGACCTCATTCCCCCAACCACACTCTTTCTTCATGGACTTGATATGCTTCTCCATTATCAAGCAAACATACCTCGCTATGCCCGCATCGACCATGAATAGCGGGAGGATTTACAACTCTGAAGTCCTTCTTTATGATGCAAGGGCCGGGAATGATCTTGTGAAGGGCCGACGCTTTATCACCGGCCAGTCGTGAAGATAAGGAGGAAGCTTTCTTCTTTTGAGGAACGGTTTTAGAAGTTTTCTCCATTGATTTAAAATAAAAGAAGTAGAGATAAGCGAAGTTTTATATTTTCTGGCACTAAAAGAACAAGGGTAGCGAGTAATAGGAGATGAAGAGAGAGATATATATAAAAGGAATTTAGAGGTGGAATGAAGATTGAAGTAAAGTTTTTTCAAAATTGAACCTTGTATTTATAGGCAAGAAGCGACAATTCGACAATGCTATTGGCCGACAACCACCGGTCAAGCATTTAATGCTTTGGGGGAAGCAAACCGATGGGACATTTTGATCACCTCGAGCGCCTATATCACGGGAATGACGTCATCATCAAGGACTCCAAAGAAATTGAGGCTCAATTTGTTTCTTATAATTTTATTCTAAGAAATACGGGGACTATCTGTAAATGGTCAAACTCATATGCCCCCGATTTTGTAGGCTCGAGAGGTCAAATCAAGAACGAGTTTGATATAGACCGAGCTCGAGCTCAAAGGCAGAATACAAGGCTCAAAGATTTAAGTGCTTGATAAACATCGGATCCAAGTATGACCAACCCCGAGATGATGCCGTTATGTATTTGTAATAGAAAGAGCAAGATTCCTGCCATGTCCCCAATATCATGGCGTAAATTTCGAAATAGATTTGTACGAATTAGTATGAATCTGTACTAGGCGGTTAGATAGTTGTTGCAATAAGATTCCTTACTGTAAATAGAAATGTACCTTATTTAGTATTCTCCTACTATATAAATCGGGACCCCAATCATTTTTAACTATCATCAATCAATGGCAAAGTAATATACTCTCTTACTCATTGCTCATACTCATCAGAATTGTCCTTTAATTTTACTATTCTTACTTTTTTATTATTGACCAACCTCGAAGCCACCTTAGCTCGAGGTCGAGACTGGCTTACATACAGGTTTAATTTTATTTCTTTCATTTATACGTTAGATTTCTTGTTTATTAATTAGTATTGAACTAAATTACATATCTTTAAAACTATAAACAATATTAATAGTTACTCGTATTTTTGAGGTAGACAATACTTAAGACCTGTCAAATAATTGGTGATCCGTATGTTAATCACTGCTTTAATTAGTATTGAACTAAATCACATATCTTTAAATTCATAAACAAGTTTAATTGTTACTCCTGTTTTCAAGGTAAACAATAATTAAGACCTGTCTAATAATTGGTGAGTCGTATGTTAATCGCTGCTTCATTTGCATCAAATTCCAAACAAGACTGTTGTGCAACTAAGAACTTCCCTCCTATTTTTCCCAATGCATGTTAGATGATTTCATTTATCCAATATGATTTTGATTTCTTAACAGCTTGTTTGGATGGTTGTTACATGTGGTATAGTATTGATAATAGGCTATATTCATGTAGTTTAGCTACTATTTATGCCCAACTTAGCTATACTTTATTGCTATATGAAGGTTAAATGACAACAAATGGCTCTAATTATGAATTTTATGCTTTGCAGGAGCAAGTCTTGATCATGAGGACATTGAATAGTGTTTGGAGCTAATTTGGAGAAAGGAAGGCAATCGGAGGTGAATGCGCATGAAAGAAGAAGGAAAAAAATTGAAGGCAGTTGATCTTCATGAGCGCGGGCCAACCGGAGCCGCGCTCGTCAGGCAGAAAGGAATGTGATATGCGTGATCTAACCGCGGTCCAAGCGCGGTCGCGCTCATTACTCCAAGGAACTTTATTTCAGGGGTAAATTCGTAAGTTCTGGGGCAATTCTCCTTAACCTATAAGAAGCCCAGCGCACCCAAGAAGAATGCATCAAGGTTTTTGAAGGCAAGAAAAGGCAAGAGGCAAGAGGCAAGAGGCAAGATTCGACATAGAGTTTTACTTTTCTTCCTCTTATTTTGATCATTAAACGATGAATTCTATTGTTATGACTGTGAAAACTATATGCGTAGCTAAACTCTTAAACTAGGGTTTTGATAGAACCTCTTGGAGGATGAAATTCTTGCTATGTTAATATAGATTTGTCTTAATATTTTCTCTATTTGTTCAACTATATTATGATTGATGTTGATTGAAGGGTCCTCAAGCGGATGTGCCTATTTAGTATGCATTACTAGGGAGAGAGTATATATATAGGTAGTTATTGAATACATAAATAATATAGTTGTAGATATATAGAAGGATCAGACATTTAAATTTGATATAAGAAATTTTTTTGAATTATTACGAGAAAAAATATATTATATGGATAATATCACGCAATTGAAAACTGTAACGACCCGACCGGTCGTTTTGAGCTTTTGCACTTCGCTCGCCAGTTTTCGGGCATGACTAGCCCCGTATTATATATTTTGCCCCATGTAAATCGATTTTCAGGTTAATCAGAATAGATATGGAAGGATGCTTCTTAGCTTGAAGCTTTAAATTTGAAAGGTTTGGCTCAGTGTTGAATTTTAGTATTTGATCCTGGATTCTGATTTTTATGTTTTGGTTAAATCCGTTAGGTAATGTGGGACTTAGGAGCGTGATCGGAATGTAATTGGAGGTCCGTGGTAGATTTAGGCTTGAATTGGCGAAAATAGAATTTTGGTTTTTTTCAGTTGATATGTGAGATTTGATATAGGGGTCAGAATAGAATTCCGAAAATTGAAATAGATTCATTGTGTCATTTGTGACGTGTGTACACAATTTCAGGTCATTCGGATAAGGTTGGATAGACTTTGTGATCGAAATCGGAATTTGGAAGTTTTTGGAATCCCTAGGCTTGAATCCGATGTTATTCGGTTGATTCGATGTAGTTTGAGGTATTTTGAAGATTGGTATATGACTTGTTCGTGCTTTTGGTTGTTGTCTTGGGGGCCTCAGGGTGATTTCAGATGGTTGACGGGAGGTTCTGGAGTTGGGTTTGGAAGCTTAAGTTTTATGGTTGCTGTCATAACTCATCTGCAGTTGGGAGGCCGTAGGTGCGACTACCAGAATGCTGAAGCAAGCCGCAGAAGCGTCCAAGAGGTAAGTCAGGCGGAACCGCAGAAGCGGATATCTAGACGCATCTACGATGGCGTAGGTGCGAGAGAGTGACCGCAGGTGCAATCCCAGACCTTTAAGTGAAAACCCCAGGAGCGGGGCTAGACCGCAGAAGCAGGAAATAACCGCAGGTGCGGATTCTCTGAGTCAGAAGGTATATATCTCACCCTTCGTGAATTTTGGCCATTTTTTCTCAATATTTCATTCGGGGTGAAGCTTTTGGGAGCCATTTTAAGGAATATTTTCAGAGTGATTCAATGAGGTAAGGTCCTTGGTTCCTAAGCTCATTATTATGGTGATTTTTATCGTTGTTAGCATGAAATTTAAGAAAAAATCAGTGATAAATTTGGGGATTAGGGCTTGGTTAATTGGAGAGCTTTGATTGGGGATTTGAAGGGCCATTTGAGGTCCGATTTTAATGTTCTTGATATGTATGAACACATGGGAGGATAAGGATTTTATTTATGTAATATTTATCGGATTCCGAGACGTGGGCCCGGGGTCGAGTTTGGCCAATTTTGAGATTTTTTATATAAATTGGTTATTTTCGAGTGGGATTTGGTCCCTGCATATTTTGATGGTATGAATCTGATTTTGGTTAGATATAGAGCAATTAGAGGCATAAGTCGTGTATTTGATTGAAATCTGTTTGATATCATTGTGTTTTGAAAAGTGTTGCTATGTTTTGGGCGATATGCAATATTTGGACCTCGTGCTAACTGTTTTGGACCCTTATGGGGATTTTACTACTATCCCCATTGTTTTGACTTAATAGTTGTACTCAGTCATGCTGTGTTTTACTGATTTCTAAACTCAGCCTCATTTACTCAATTTTGATACTATAAATGATATTCTTGAGCTGAATACCCTATTTTACTGATAGTCCAAGTGACTTGTGAGGGTGATGGCTGAGAGAGGCCGAAGGCCTGATTGTGAGGTTAATGACTGAGAAACACCGAGGGTCTAATTGTCAGGTTAATGACTCATAGAGGTCGAGGGCCTTGTTGTGAGGATTATATATTTATGGATCGGGCTGCACGTCATAGAAATATGTTGGATAGGTATGCATGTCGCAGCGACATAGCACTTGGGCTGTAGAAGCCCCTCCGGAGTCTGCACACTCCCAGTGAGCGCAGTCGGCTATATATATGGATCGGGCTGCACACCGCAGTGGTTGTGATAAGGTACCTATTGAGCGTGAGTGCTTAATGTGAGCGCTGATTGCTGAGACTTGAGTCATGAGTGGCTGAGTGGCTTGCTCGAGGGGCTATATATACATATACACATATACGAGCGGTGTTTTGCCTGAGGGGCATGTTGATGAACTTACTGTTTTAACTCCTCCTTAAAGTGAGTCTCTAATGAATATGTTGATTAAATTACTGTTTTCACTCATCTTTGGGCTGAGCCTCTATTGAAAATGTTAAACAAATATTTTAAACAACATTCATTTAAATTGAAGTTTTACGAGGTATTCGGAATTTAGTAACTGATTTGGCTTTGTAAATCCTACTGAGATTTTTTTAAGTTATGCGATGGTTATGAATTTCTGTTTGCCCAAGGGCTGTATACGAACCCAAGGGGGCGATTATGATTTTCGTCACTTTCACTATAAATTACGTTGAATTTCTACTGAAACTATTAAAAAGACATTTTTAAACGATTTTCCCGAAATGGGAGTTGAACGAGATGATTTGATTTGTATCTTATTTTAGAAACATGTTGTACCCACTATGGTTCTATAACGTGGTTTACGTGATTTATTACTGCTCAATCTTTATTTACTTTTATTATTTACTTAGTTGGTGTACTCACATTACTCCTTGCACCTTGTGTGCAAATTCAGGTATTTCTGAGCTCGGTGGCAGGTTCATCGAAGTTAGCAAGGTGGCTGCTTGGCGATCGTAGCCCTGCTTTTCTCACTCCTTATTCTTCCTTATGTATTCTTGTGATTTTACCGGCCATGTTGATCTTTATGTTGTTAGACAGCAGTGGTAGATTCTCATACCTAGTGACACCCTGATGTCGGGCTTGTGTATTGTCACGACCCAAAATCCACTAAGGGTCGTGAAGGCACCAAACACCATTGTCACGCAAACCAATACTAAATAACTAGTAATTTCTCGTTTTAGATATTTCTGAATTCACTTCTTTTATACATTTAAAAAATAAAGAATAAATTTCACTGAATAAATAATGATATCTTTAACAATTTCAAAATATTGACTACTCCCATAGACATCCCAGAACCCGGTATCACAAGTGCATGAGCAATTACTAAGGAATCGAATAAAGTACAATAACTGTCGAGAATACAAATTGGACAGAAAGTAAATACAATATGTTTAAATAGACCATACTGGCTACGTGTCTCCTCGAGAAATGCAGCTCACTTAGTCTCCGTATCATCCATGCTGCTATTCCCAGTATGCCACTAGGAATACATGTGCCTGTGCAACAAAAATGTACAGCAAGTGTAGCATGAATATGAAAACAACGTGTACCTAATAAGTATCCCGTCTAATCTCGACGAAGTATAGACGAGAGGTTGACTTTGATACTTAATAGTGGTCCAATAATGATACGTCCATAATATAATAAATCGAGGATTTTTATAACAGGATTGCAATTTAATAGAATGAAGCAAGTAAATAATTCTTTATAGGAAATTCACAAATTCCTTTTCATCATTTATACAGTTATTCTCAAGTCAGGGAGAGCAAATATCAACATCTATAAATCTCAAGGCAAACAATGCAAGTATGCGCAAATCATGTTGAGGAAGTACGACACAATCCAATAATATTTAAACTGTGCACTGCTAGTGGGTCGAATGGCACGAACCATAGATGCATCTATTACCCCGCTTGCGAATCATACATGTGACGCAGTCAAATATAAATAAACACAACAATCAGTCAATCAAGAATTCATCAGGAACAATTATCCAAAGAAAATCCAATTCTCTTTTAACCATTCAAGAAATGAAGTTTAATCTTTTTAGAAATTCATTTACTAATTCGATGTGATTTAAGCAATTCAAACTGTCAATATGATTACAAATATCCCAAGTATAGCATGTTTTTGGGTTCTAAACTACTCGGACTTAAACATAATAGTAGCTATGCACGGACTCTCGTCACCTCGCGCGTACGTAGCCCCCATAATAGGAGCACAAATCCAATTAATTCACCTATGGGAACAATTCCCTCTTACAAGGTTAGAAAGGAGACTCACCTCGCTTAGAGGTTCCATAACCGGCTTCCAAGCCCTTCCGACAACTCAAGTCGATGCGCAACGCTCCAAAACTAGCCAAGAAATGAGAAAATCGATAAATATAGGCTCTAATACTCACAACAATTCAATTTAGTTAAATTCCTAACTCCGCTCGAAAAGTGATAAAATCGCCCTCGATCCCAAGTGCCCGGATTCCAAAAAAACTCCTAAAATCCGACAATCCATTCCGATACGAGTTCAACCATAAAAATTTATCAAATTCCGATAACGAATCGACCTTCAAATCTAGAATTTTCATTTTTGAAAAGTTTACAAATTTTCTCCAATTTCTTCCATTTGATTCACTAATACTTGATGAAAATAACCATGGAATCATTAAATATAGTCACTTTTGGATATAGAACACTTACCCCCAATCCATTGGTGAAAATCGCCTAAAAATCGCTTTAATCCGAGCTCCATAGCTCCAAAAATGAGTAAAAATCTCGGACTACTCGATTTATACACTGCCCAGGATTTTCGCACCTACGATTACTGTTCACGCAGGTGCGGTTACTGTTCATGCACATACAATTACTGTTCAGGTAGGTGCGGTACTGTTCACGCACATGCAAAAACACAGCAACTGCCCAAAAATTTTACCAGCTTTTAATTTCACTAAAAATGCTCTAACTCCATCATACGAACTCGGAATTCGACGATTCTTATTCCTATGAGTCAAAAATAATAATACGAACCTATTCATTCAATCGAAACTCAATTCAGAGCTCATTTACTCAATGCGATACCAATTTCGCTCGTTAAACAATTAACCCATGTTTTGCGCTAAAAACTCAATCGCGACTTGATGAAATTAGACCAAACTTTCTAGATCACTCTTATAATTCATTATCAAAATTTTGGAAGTATCAAAATCGAGTTTAGATCTCTAGAACTAAAAATGGACCTTTAGATCATTACATGTTTATGCTCAAAACGCCAAACTCTTCCAAAAACTCCTCCAAAACTCATCTGAGCCCCATTGGATCCCAACCAAGTATACTAACAAGTCCCATAACATGACACAAACTTAGTCGATGCCTCAAATTACATTGAACAACACTAAAACATGAATCGCACCCCAATTCAAGCTTATTCAAAACTAACAAATTGTAAATTCTACATTCAATGCCGAAATCTATCAAATCAATTCTGATTGACCTCAAATTTTACACACAAGTCATAAATGACATAACAGAGTTGTTCCAATTTCCAGAATTGAATTTCAATTCCGATATTTTACAATTTTTGCCAAAATGCGTTGAAATGTCCTACGGACTTCCAAATCCAAATCCGAGCATATGCCTAAGTCCGAAATTATCATCCGAGCATGGCTTCAAACTACTGAATGATGCGCTAGAGCTCAAAATGATCGGTCGGGTCGTTACATTCCCTCCCACTTAAACATACGTTCATCCTCGAACCTACTGAGAACTATATTGGAGTTGTCCGAAATCACTATTTAACACCTTGTGCACCTACGCGTGCTATCACAATTCAGACGAGCATATTAGCTCGATCAAATCTAAAGATAACCTCTTTCATTTAGGCAAATAAGACTTAGAGCCCAATTTCAACATCCGAAATTCTCTGCCAGGCCCGCTTTCAACATATGAACACCGTACAAATCACCACACGATGCACCGATACAAGATTTCATACCTTTGCTGAGTTCACACCATGCACCACGTCGTTCATTGGACCATAATAACATTCTCTGATCATAATATTGGTTTTGCTCCCACTCTCGCAGTATCGCAACGACGGAAGAGACGTGAATAATTCATAACCAAATGTCGAGCCGACAAATTGTTGGGTCTATACTCCAGACGAGCATCGCTAACTTATTCTAAACTAAATAATGGTATTTGCTCTTTAATATACTTTATATAGTCCGATCTCACTGATCCTAGATCTAATAACCTTGTCGCACCCAGTACAAACTGTACAAATCACCACACGATGCACCGATACAAGATTTCATACCTTTGCTGAGTTCACACCATGCACCACGTCGTTCATTGGACCATAATAACATTCTCTGATCATAATATTGGTTTTGCTCCCACTCTCGCAATATCGCAACGACGGAAGAGACGTGAATAATTCATAACCAAATGTCGAGCCGACAAATTGTTGGGTCTATACTCCAGACGAGCATCGCTAACTTATTCTAAACTAAATAATGGTATTTGCTCTTTAATATACTTTATATAGTCCGATCTCACTGATCCTAGATCTAATAACCTTGTCGCACCCAGTACAAACTGCTCAGGCAACAAGCCACCCCAGTCATGAGCAAAAGTCTCATATATTGCCACAACATGCCAATAGGCAACCAATTCGAAAATGATACATAAAGAAAATAAACTCTAGAAGGGACTACCCAACTTTCGGAAGAAATGAGAAACAAAACACACAAATAGAATATAGAAAATTGCACTCAATATTATACTATTGCGGCGTGCAACCTGATCCAAACAACATATCCATGGCGGCGTGCCACCCGATCTACACATAAAATTTACATAAGGGGGTACATACCGAGCTAAATTTCTCATTACTACTGTCACAACCCCAACCCCGATCGTGATGGCGCCCAATACACTGCTAGGCAAGCCCGACCAATTCCATAACCTTAACCATTTATATAACTCATGAATTATTTAACATGGATGAATTACTAAATCACAATACTGAATATCTGAAATAAAGTTAAAACATGCGGAAAACCATAGTAGAAGTACTACTACACAGCCCAAAGAATCCGATATCACAAGTCTGAGCCTCTAATATACGAGTGTCAACCTACTACATAATATTTTGAAGAAAAGCGGAATATAATAAATAGGATAGATGGGAAGATCAGGACTGCGGACGTCATGCAGCCACCTTGATGCTCCCGGATATGATGCTCGACGGAGAAAGTCTCACTCAGCCTCAGTGGGTGCTCCTGAACCGGCACACAAGGTGCAGGGAGTAAAGTGAGTACTTCCAACTCAGTGAGTAATAAACATAAATAAAGGCTGAGAATAAGAAATCCTGAATAGGCACAAAATAATTCTATCAAATACTGCAACTTGAACCCAGCAGTACAAATCAATAAATCAAGGAAAATGATTATGGAAATACCACAATAGATAAATAAGTAAATGACAATCAAATATGCAATGCAATATATAAACCGGTACATCTCTAGTACCCGCTGCGGCATGCAGCCCACTCCATTTATTTATCGACGACGACGCTCACTTGGGGTGTGCAGACTCCGGGAGGGGCCCCTTACGGACCAAGCGCAATATCAAGCCATCTCATGGCATCCATTAGGCCCTAAGCCTCATACCAATATCAATATAATACTGCTGCGGCGCGCAGCCCAATCCCACACTCAATCCAGAATCACAAAAGCCCCTCGGGCACAATAGCATATAAAATATTCAGCCCAAACTTCATTTAAAGATATTATTTAAGTTTCAAGTTTTGAGAAAAAGTGGCTGAGTATGCAAACAGTATTAAATACTAGAACTGAGTTCAATTATCTGTAAATATGGTAAGAAACCAGTAAAAAAATCCTTGAAGGATTCAAACAGTTGGCACGAAGCCCAATTATGATAATTAATCCATTTTTATAAGGATATCTACTAAGCTTCAATCAATTAGGTAGTAATTTTATTAGGCGGGACGGACCAAGTCACGATCCCCGACGGTGCTCTACCCCACGCCTTTTATCCGGCGTGCAAGTCACCTCAACATAGCACTACAATGTGCAAATTCGAGGTTTCAAACCCTCAGAGCATCCCTTGACTCTCAAATCAACCTCCTCGTGCGCTGAATCTGATCAAAACCACAACGAATACATCACAATGTGCCAATGGAACAATACCCAATCGAAAACAATCAAAAAATAGCGAAAATCTCAAAATTAGCAAAACCTGAGCCCCGGGCCCACTTCTCGAAAATCCAAAAATTTAACATAATCGGATTCCTTATCCCACCACGAGTCTATACATATAAAAATTGCCAAAATCGGAGTCCAAATGACCCCTCAAATCCCCATTTCTAACTCTCTTAACCCTAACCTCCATTCTTAACCCTGGATTCCTTAATTTTCAGTCTAAATTCATGTATTTGCACCATAAAATCGTGGTTTAAGTTCAAGAGTCCTTACCTTATCGAAACCCCTTGAAACCCTCTTCAAAATCGCCCACAATACTCCAAGTCCGAAGTGAAAATGTCTAACTCTTTCAAAAATTTGCGAAGATGGAATTAAATGCCTCTGCCCAGTTACTTCCGCTTCTGCGGTCCCGTTTCCGCTTATGCGGTCACAACTTCCGCTTCTGCGCAATTCACTTAAAGCTCTAGGCCGTTTCTGCGGTCCCTTCCGCCGCATCTGCGGCTCCGCAGGTGCGGCTCCCTGTCTACATCTGCGGTCCAGACTAACATCCACCTTTTTGCTTCTGCGGCTCCCACGCCGCAGATGCGGTACCGCACCTGCGACTCCTTTTCCGCAGGTGCGGAAATACCAGAAGCAGCACAGGTTCTGCAACATCACAAGTCCAAAACTCCCCGATCACCATCCAAAATCACCCCGAGGCCCCTGGGACCTACACCAAAAATACCAATACCTCCTATAACATCATTCGAGCTTGTTCCAATCATTAAAACACCTCAAACAACACTAAAACCATCATTTCTCATCGAATTCAAGCCTAAGTTCTTTAAAAACTTCTGAAATACGCATTCGATCGAAAACCCAACCAAAACACCTCCGAATAACCTGAAATTTTGCAGACACATCCCAAATCACCTAACGAAGCTACTGCAACTCTCGGAATTCCATTCCGACCCTCGAATAAAATTCTCACCTATCACCCAGAATTCACCAAAATACTAACTTCGCCAATTGAAGCCTAATTCTTCACCGGACCTCCAAAATCACTCCCGATCACACTCCTAGGTCACAAATCATCCCCTGAAGCTAACCAAATCATCGGAATCCACATCCGAGCCTTCTAGAATATAAGTCAATGTTCGGTTGACTTTTCCAAAACAAGCATTCCTTAAAGAGACTAAATGTCTATTTTCCTTCTAAAACCAATCAAAAATCAACTCGTTCACACCCAACACTGATAATGAAGCATAAAGGAGCAGAAAATAGGGAAAACGGTGTGGTAACTCACATGACGACGGGTCGGGTCATCACATTCTCCCCAACTTAAACAGACGCTCGTCCTCGAGCGAGTCAAGAAACACACCTGAAGCCTCAAATAGGTGTGGATAATTGCTCCACATCTCCCGCTCGGTCTCCCAAGTAACCTCATCCACGGGCCAACCTCTCCACTGCACTTTCACCGAAGCAACATCCTTTGACCTCAACTTCTGAACATGACGATCCAATATGGTTGTCGGCTCTACATCATAAGTCAAGTCACCCTCCAGCTGAACTGTACTGAAATCCAAAACATGGTACGGGTCCCTTATGTTCTTCCGGAGCATAGAAACATGAAAAACTGGATGAACACTCGACAAGCTGGGTGGCAAGGCAAGCTCATAAGCCACCTCCCCAATCCTCCTAAGTACCTTAAATGGCCCAATGAACCGCGGACTCAATTTACCTTTTTTCCGAATCTCATAACACCCTTTGTGGGTGAAACCTTCAGCAAGACCTTCTCACCAATCATATAGGACACATCTCGGACCTTCCTGTCCGCATAACTCTTCTGCCTTGACTGCGCTGTACGGAGTCTCTCCTGAATCACTTTCACTTTCTCCAATGCATCCTGAACCAAATATGTCCCCAGTAATCTAGCCTCACCAGGCTCGAACCAACCAATTAGAGATCTACATTGTCTCCCATACAAGGCCTTATACGGTGCCATTTGAATGCTGGACTGATAGCTATTGTTGTAGGCAAACTCTGCAAGCGGTAGAAACCGATCCCATGACCCTCCAAAATCAATAACACATGCGCGTAGCATATCCTCCAATATATGAATGGTGCGCTCGGACTACCCGTCTGTCTGAGGGTGAAAGGTTGTGCGTGATCCTCCTGACTGCGCAAGTACACCAGAATATCATCAATGAACACTAGGACAAATGAATCCAGATAAGGTCGAAATACACTGTCCATCAGATGCACGAATGTTGATGGGGCATTGGTCAGCCCGAAAGACATGACAATAAACTCGTAGTGACCATATCTAGTCCTGAAAGCGGTCTTATGAATATCTGAATCCCTGATCTCCAGCTGGTGATAACCCGAACGGAGATCAATCTTGGAAAACACCCTCGCTCCCTACAGCTAGTCAAACAAATCATCAATACGAGGTACGGGATACTTGTTCTTCACTGTTGCTTTGTTCAATTGCCTATAGTCGATACACATTCTCATTGTGCCATCCTTCTTCTTCACAAACAGAATTGGCGCACCCCAAGGTGACACACTAGGTCTAATGAATCCCTTATCCAATAGCTCCTGAAGCTGCTCTTTCAATTCCTTCAACTCTGCTGGTGCCATACGATATGGTGGAATAGATATGGGCTGAGTTCCCGGCACCAGGTCAATACCAAAATTAATATCCTTGTCCGGCGGCATTCCCAACAGGTCTGCAGAAAACACATCGGGAAACTCCCTCACAACTGGAACATAATCAATGCTAGGAGTCTCAGCTCCCACATCTCTTACTAATTCCAAATAGGAAAGACAAACCCTTCCCAACCATATGTTGGACCTTCAAGAAAGAAATAACTCTACTAGGAACATAGTTAGTCACACCATGCCACTTGATCCGCGATACACCTGGCATAGCTAAAGTGACTATCTTAGCATGACAATCCAGAATAGCACGATATGGAGATAACTAGTCCATGCCCAAAATAACATCGAAGTCATCTATGCTCAATAGCAATAAATCAACTCGGGTCTCCAGACCCCCAATAGTCACCAAACATGATCGGTATACATGGTCTACAACAATAGTATCGCCCACCGGGGTAAATACATAAACATGTGAAGCAAGACACCCTCAGAACGTACCCAAATGATGAGCAAAATATGAAGACACATATGAATAGGTAGAACCGGTATCAAATAATATTGAGACATCTCTGTGGCAGACTGAAACAATACATGTAATGACGGTGTCTGAAGCAATGGCATCTGTCCTGCCCGGCATAGCATAAAAATGAGCCTGGCCACCGCCTGATCGATCTCCACCTCTGGGACGACCCCTGGCTGCCTGATCTCCATCCCTAGCTGGCTAGGCGGGTGATGAAGTAACCAGAGCAGAATTCGAGGGCTGACCCCTCTGCTGATGCTGTTTGCCACGAAGGTGAGGGTACTACCTCCTCAAGTGACCAAACTCTCCGCACTCATAATAGTTGCCCGGTGCTGGAGATGGGGACTGAAGGGAACCCCTCACACCGGAGTGACTAGAAGATGCACTCGGTGCAGAAGAACCATGAACTGATGGGGCATGAGATAAACCCTGATCTGGGAGAGCGCTGAGTGAAGACTGACCCTGCTGGGGCCCATGATGAACACGGCCTGAAGATCCCCCACGATATTCTGTACGGGCCGAGTAAGCATTCCTAAAAGAACGACTTCTACCCTGCTGGAACTGGCCCCTCGAAGGAGCACCACTGTAACTGCCCGATCCACGAGGCCTCTTGGCCTCCCTCTCCTCTCGTTCTCTACGGCGAATTGACTTGATCTCACGAGTGATATCCACCACCTCCTCAAACGTAGCACCCATTACTCTCTCTAGTCATCAGAATACGGAGATGGTAGTTGAGGCTATCCACAAATCTCCTAATCCTCTCACGATCTGACGGAACCATCCAAGTAGCATGACGAGCCAACTGTGAAAACTACATCTCGTACTGAGTCACTCTCATATCCCCTTGTGTCAACCACTCAAACTGCCTATGCAGCTCCTCCCTGCAGGACTGAGGTACATACTTCTCCAGAAAAAGGGTGGAGAACTGTAGCCAAGTTAGAGGTGCTGCACCGGTAGGCCTACGCCTCTCAAAGTCTTCCCACCAAGTAAGAGCAGCCCTGAGAACTGAAACTTAGTAAATGCCACACCACTCGACTCAAGGATCCCTGCCGTACAGAGCATACACTGACATTTGTCAAGAAAACCCTAGGCATCCTCGCCCTCAGCTCCACTGAACGTCGAAGGATGGAGCCTACTGAACCTCTCAAGATGACGCTACTCATCATCTGGCATAGCTGGAACCACGAAGCCCTGCACTGGTGCAACCTACTGAGCTGGAGGTGCCTTAGGTGTCTGTAGTCCCTGCACCACCTGCTCAGGTGTGCGAGCGGCGGGGGTCTGATTGCCTTCCCCAGCCTGTGAAGTAGTTGCTGCTGCGGTGGTGGCTGAAACTGCCTGAGCCAGGACAGTGCAGATTGATAATATATGTGCCAAGGTCTGATGAAGACCCGGAATCACAATGGGCACAGCTGGTGCCTGAACTGGTGCTGTTGGAATATCCATAGCTAGAACCTGATCCTGAACTAGGGTAACTGGTGGATCAGCAGGTGCTACCCTGGCTGCTCTGCCTCTGCCACGACCACGACCGCGTCCACAGCCTCAGTAGGTGGCACTAGTGGTCGTCCGTCACGTCCAGTAGCTCACGTCCTCACCATCTATGATAGAATAGAATAATAGAAGTTTAGTTCTCAGCTCAATAAAGCCGCACGACAAGAGTTTCAAGAATTTGAAGTTTTCCTAAAGGTTTTGCAGCCTCTCGAGGATAAGTACAAACGTCTCTGTACCAATCCATGAGCCTCTACTAAACCGACTCATGACTCGCGAGACCAAGTAACCTAGGGTCTGATACCAACTTTTCACGACCCCAACCACGATCATGATGGCGCTCAACACACTGCTAGGCAAGCCCGACCAATTCCATAACCTTAACCATTTATATAACTCATGAATTACTTAAAATGGATGAATTACTAAATCGCAATGCTGAATATCTGAAATAAAGTTAAAACATGCGGAAAACCCAAGTAGAAGTACTACTACACAGCCCGAAGAATCCGGTGTCACAAGTTTGAGCCTCTAATATACGAGTGTCAACCTACTACATAATATTCTGAAGAAAAGTGGAATATAATAAATAGGATAGATGGGAAGATCAGGATTGCGGATGTCATGCAACTACCTTGATGCTCCCGGATATGATGCTCGACAGAGAAAGTCTCACTCAGCCTCAATGGGTGCTCCGAAATCTGCACACAAGGTGCAGGGAGTAAAGTGAGTACTTCCAACAGTAATAAACATAAATAAAGGCTGAGAATAAGAAATCCTAAATAGGCACAAAGTAATTCTATCAAATACTGCAACTTGAACCCAGCAGTACAAATCAGTAAATCAAGGAAAATGATTATGGAAATACCACAACAGATAAATAAGTAAATGACAATCAAATATGCAATGCAACATATAAATCGGTACATCTCCAGTACCCGCTGCGGCGTGCAGCCCGCTCTATTTATTTATCGTTGACGGCGCTCACTATGGGTGTGCAGACTCTAGGAGAGGACCCTTACGGCCCAAGTGCAATATCAAGCCATCTCGTGGCATCCATTAGGCCCTAAGCCTCATATCAATATCAATATAATAATGCCGCGGCACGCATCCTGATCCCACACTCAGTCTAGAATCACATAAGCCCCTCGGGCACGTTAGCATATAAAATATTCAGCCCAAACTTCATTTAAAGATATTATTTAAGTTCCAAGTTTTGAGAAAAAGTGGTTGAGTTTGCAAACAATTTTAAATACTAGGACTGAGTTCAATTATCTGTAGATATGGTAAGAAACCAGTAAAAACAGTCCCTGAAGGATTCAAGTAGTTGGCACGAAGCACAAGTATGATAATTAATCCAATTTTATAAGGATATCTACTAAGCTTCAATCAAGTAGGTAGTAATTTTATTAGGCGGGACGGACCAAGTCACGATCTCCGATGGTGCTCTACCCCACGCCCGTTATCTGACATGCAAGTCACCTCAACATAGCACTACAATATGCAAATTCGGGGTTTCAAACCCTCAGAGCATCATTTACATCTATTACTCACCTCAAGCAGGCCAAAATCCTAGCTCGCTATGCCCCTGCCTCTCTAATCAACCTCCTTGTGCGCCGAATCTGATAAAAACCACAACAAATACATCACAATGTGCCAATGGACCAATACCCAATCGAAAACAATCGAAAAATAGCAAAAATCTCGAAATTAGAAAAACCCGAGCCTCGGACCCACTTCTCAAAAATCCAAAAATTTAACATCATCGGATTCCTTATCCTGCCACGAGTCTATACATATAAAAATTACCAAAATCGGAGTCCAAATGACCCCTCAAATCCCCATTTTTAACTCTCTTAAGTTTCAAACCCTAACCTCTATTCTTAACCCTTGATTCCTTAATTTTTCAGTCTAAATTCTTGTATTTGCACCATAAAATTGTGGTTTAAATTCAAGAGTCCTTACCTTATCGAAACCCCTTGAAACCCTCTTCAAAATCGCCCACAATACTCAAAGTCCGAAGTGAAAATGTCTAACTCTTTCAAAAATTCGCACAGATGGAATTAAATGCCGCTGCCCATTTACTTCCGCTTCTGCGGTCCCGTTTCCGCTTATGTGGAATTGCTTCTGCGGAATTCACTTAAAGCTCTTGGCCGCTTCTACGGTCCCTTCGGCCGCATCCGCGGCTCTGCATGTGCGGCTCCCTGTCCGCATCTGCGGTCCAGCCTAACATCCACCTTTTTGCTTCTGCGGCTCCCATGCCGCACATGTAGTACCGCACCTACGACTCTTTTTCCGCACAGAAGCAGCACAGGTTCTGCAACATCACAAGTCCAAAACTCCCCGATCGCCATCCAAAATCACTCCAAGGCTCCCTGGACCTCAACCAAAAATACCAATACCTCCTATAACATCATTCGAACTTGTTCCAATCATTAAAACACCTCAAACAACACTAAAACCATCATTTCTCATCGAATTCAAGCCTAAGTTCTTTAAAAACTTCCGAAATACGCATTCGATCAAAAACCCAACCAAAACACCTCCGAATAACCTGAAAATTTGCACACACATCCCAAATCACCTAACAAAGCTATTGCAACTCTCGGAATTCCATTCCGACCCTCGGATCAAATTCTCACCAATCACCCAGAATTCGCCAAAATATTAACTTTGCCAATTCAAGCATAATTCTACACCGGACCTCCAAAATCACTCTCGATCACACTCCTAGGTCACAAATCATCCCCCCGAAGATAACCAAATCATCAGAATCCACATCTGAGCCTCCTAGAATATAAGTCAACGTCTGGTTAACTTTTCCAAAACAAGCCTTCTTTAAAGAGACTAAGTTTCTCTTTTCCTTCTAAAACCAATCAAAAATTAACTCGTTCACACCCAACACTGATAATGAAGCATAAAGGAGCAGAAAATAGGGGAAATGGGGTGGTAACTCATGTGATGACGGGTCAGGTCGTCACAACTACTAAATACCAAATATCGGTCACAAGCATGCTAAGTTCTTAATACCATCCCTGGGGAGACAGGTAGCGCCATAAGCTATAAAACTCAAGCACAACTAAAGTGTGACATATGATATGAACCTCAAGGGCTATCCTGCTCACATATCACCATTGCTACATGGAACCTCAACACATGAGAAATTTATCAAGTCGTTTCGCAACTCACATGGTACAATATAGAATGACATGAAATAGCCGATGATGAAATAACATCCAACATCTGAATACTCCTCCATAAGTAGCGTTATGCCGAAATGAACACATCCGACCTGACATAGGGCCCATATTCATATTTAAATCCATTCACAGACCTCAAGCCGATCTTGATCGTACCGAAATAGGCCCATAATATTTCCTAGGTCCATAATAATCCCTCTTTCCCATGACTCATAAGAACAACCATCATAACTGGAGTAAACCTACACAGTCTACAACCCAATGAATCGAGTGCCCTTTAGGCATAAATTCTCAAATCAGTGATATTACCACAACCTTCACACTTGGTTTAAATTTCCAATCAATTATGTGACTACATGTCACACTAATGTCGTGAGAATATCAAGAATATGTAACCAATATGCAAAGCCTCCGACACAAAATGCTGACCTCAGGTGACGCTGGAGACAATACCAACTTACTCCAAATATCCAAATCCCCTTCCTGCTCATCCGAGCTTGTGACATCCTCGTCAAACACCAAACCGCAACCTTGATCCTTACCTTCAAATTTCATACCGTTCACTGCACCTAACAAGCCATGCGATAATACAAGAATTTTATCATAACTCCTACACCACTGTTAGGGTAAACGCTTCATCACATAGAAACTTTTTACTTAACTCATTCCAAGAGAACCATAGCAGCATGAGAGTGAATTCTCATAACCGCAGATCATTCAAATCCTCAAGTAGTGGTCTAAACCACCATGACCCTTCTGGGATCCGCCTACATATAACAATTCCATATTACTAACACTTCCAAATAAAATCAATTACGGCGGCCGTCGAGCCTCGCACGCACCGTCATCACTATGCTAATTCAACCATGGATAACCAATCTATCTTCTTCTAATCCATCCTTAACTTGCCTTAGAGATAATAATAGCTCCATACCTTACATCACCAACCTGAATATGCACTCATCTTGTACAACCAATATGATAATTCCTCTACAAATCCGAAGTCTTTTTCTCATTTTCCTCCCAATGCTACACTACAAGATGAAAATATCATAGAACACTCCGAGCCTCTTACCATAATCTTCTACAAAAGCTCGATTATTAACCATACTTATAGGCTCGAAATCATTAGGCACCATACTTTAACTTTTGAATCCACTAGGACCATAGTTGAGAGCCACCCACTCTAACTTGGTTCCAAATATAATCAACTCCATGAATCTTCTAGCACATGAATACCCTCTCGACGAAGCACCCGACCGAATCACTTTCCGTGAAACCCGCGTCTATACAAGGCATAAATCCTGAATCCAACCATACGACCGCTGACCTGCTCAAAGTAGATAACCCACCTAAGCCCGTGCTCATTCACCAGTTGCACAAGTCCATTCACTCCTCGTGGACAACAACTAAATGTGTGACATTCAATTCAAAGTTATGTTGTATCATCTTTCATATCAAGCAGCTCCTTTCCCTCATATCAAACTACTGTTGAATAATAGCTGATATTTCAAATTAAGTGTGTAGACCTAGCCACTATCCACTAAAACTCCCCAAATCACTCCAAACTTTCCTCAAGGGTGTATTTATCCTGCTACTGAATCCACATACTACTCTGCCACTCTCCCACTTTGGGAAGACTCACCTTTTTAAGAAACTACTCGACCTCCACTTCTTACACCTGACCTTCTAAAAGTTTAACCACCGCGAGACACTTCCCACATGTCCTTCGTCATCCTTTGCTGCTCAGCTAATGCCTTAGATCAATATCTATCTCGGTAGCACTTGAACCAACAGACCGCGACTAGATTTTAAACCTTTTCGAAGAATTGTCTCTCTCGAGACATCGGCATTAGAAATACACATTCAATCCTGAACCACCGCACCCCATAATCTCTGACATCCGCGTCTCCAATACTCGTACAATATCCTGCCCTAAGGGCAAATTGTAGAAGGTCTTAACACCGGCGAGCTTAGTACAATCAACAAGGACAATGACATCTCATCACAGATGAAAATTCCACCACACTCGCACATACCAAGCCTCGTTACTCTATCAACCCAAGTTTGAACATCCTTAGAGCGATTGCTTTTCCCCCGACGGGAATAAAATACTGAATCTCTAAATCATGTACTAA
Source organism: Nicotiana glauca (assembly GCA_026770625.1). Classification (NCBI taxonomy): domain Eukaryota; kingdom Viridiplantae; phylum Streptophyta; class Magnoliopsida; order Solanales; family Solanaceae; genus Nicotiana; species Nicotiana glauca. The sequence goes on along the minus strand of MU771634.1, from coordinate 73,876 downwards.
GTTAAAATCTTTCCAAGTCATTTACTGCTTCGACGCATAGACAAGCATCCTACTATTACACCAATACTGTGCGATAGCAATGTACGAATCGTCATAACAATTAATGCCAAATCTCAAAACCTTAGGTAATATTGAAACTGAGTAGAAATGACAGAACGACCTTCCGCAAGGCGACGACAATAGCCCAATCAAATACGTAGGTAGGAACATCCCGCACCATATCTGTAGTACCATTACAATTTCTCAATTTTTTATCAATATAGAAAGTCCTTCACATCGCATAAGATTGAGTAGGAAATAAACAAAGGCATAAGCCTCAAAGGAATCAAACCACACAATGAGGAATCAAGAAGGGAGGTGCTTCTTAAAGCCTTATAGCCTCTCGAAGATAAGTACAGACGTCTCCGTACCGATCCTCAAGACTCTACTAGACTTGCTCATGAATCGTGAGACCTAAGTAAACCTAGTGCTTTGATACCATGTTGTCACGGCCCAAAATCCACTAATGGTCGTTATGGTGTCGGACACTATTGTCAGGCAAGCCAACACTAAATAACTAGTAATTTCACATTTTAGACATTTCTGAATTCACTTCTTTTATACATTTAAACAATAAAGAATAAATTTTACTGAATAAATAATAATATCTTTAATAATTTCAAAATACTAACTACTTCCATAGACATCCTAGAACCCGGTGTCACAAGTGCATGAGCAATTACTAAGAAATCGAATAAAGTACAATAACTGTCGGGAATACAAATTGGACAAAAAGTAAATAAAATACGCTGAAAGAGACCATACTGGCTGCGTGTCGCCTGGAGAAATGCAGCTTACCTAGTCCCCGTATCATCCATGTTGTTACTCCTAGTAGGCCACTAGGAATACATGTGCTTGTGCAATAAATATGCACAACAAGTGTAGCATGAGTACGAAAATAACATGTACCTAATAAGTATCTCGTCTAATCTCGAAGAAGTAGAGACGAGAGGTTGACTTTGACACTTACTAGCGGTCCAATAATGATACGTCCATAATATAATAAATCGGGGATTTTTATAACAGGAATGTAATTCAATAGAAGGAAGCAGGTAAAATATTCTTTCTTTTATAGGAAATTCTCAAATTCCATTATATCATTTATACATTTATTCTCAAGTTAGGGAGAGCAAATATCAACATCTATAAATCTCAAGGCAAACAATTGCAAGCATGCGCAAATCATGTTGAGGATGTACAGCCCGATCCAATAATATTTAAACCGTGCACTGCCAGAGGGTCGAATGGCGCGAACCATAGATGTATCTATTAACCCCGCTCGCGACTCATACATGCGACGCAGTCAAATATAAATAAACATAATAATCAATCAACTAAGAATTCATAGGGGAACAATTATCCAAAGAAAATCCAATTCTCTTTTAACAATTCAAGAAAATGAAGTTTAATCTTTTTAGAAATTCATTTACTAATTAGATGTGATTTATGCAATTCAAACTGTCAATATGATTACAAATATTTCAAGTATAGCATGCTTTCGGGTCCGAGACTACCCGGACTTAAATATAAAAGTAGCTACGCACGGACTCTCATCACTTCGCGCGTACATAGCCCCCACAAATAGGAGCACAAATCCAATTAATTCACATATGGGACAATTTCCTCTTACAATGTTAGAAAGGAGACTCACCTCACTCCGAGGTTCCATAACCGGCTTCCAAGCGCTTCTAACGACTCAAATCGATGCGCAACGCTCAAAAACTAGCCAAGAAATGAGAAAATCCATAAATATAGGCTCTAATACTTACAAGAATTCAATTTATATAAATTCCTAACTCCGCTTGAAAAGTTGACAAAATCGCCCTCGGTCCCACGTGCTCGGATTCCAAAAAACTCACAAGTCCGACACGAGTTCAACCATACCAATTTTATCAAATTCTAATAACAAATAGACCTACAAATCTAATTACTTTTGGATATAGAACACTGACCCCCAATTCATATGGTGAAAATCGCCTAAATATCGCTTTAATCCGAGCTCCATAGCTCAAAAAATGAGTAAAAATCTTGGACTGCTCGATTTATACACTGCCCAGTATTTTCTCACATGCAATTACTGTTCACGCACCTATAGTTACTGTTCACGCACCTACAGCTACTGTTCACGCACATGTGGTTACTGTTCACGCAGGTGCAGTACTGTTCAAGCACCTGCGAAAAATACAGCAACTGCCCAAAAATTTCAGTAGCTTTTAATTTCACTAAAAATATTTTAACTTCATCATACAAACTCGGAATTCGACGATTCTTGTTCCTATAATACAAACCTATTACTTCAATAGAAACTCATTCATAGCTCATTTACTCAATGCGATACCAATTTTGCTCGTTAAACAATTAACCCATGTTTTGCGATAAAAACTCAATCGCGACTTGATGAAATTAGACCAAACTTTCCATATCACTCCTATAATTCATTATCAAAATCTCAAAAGTCTCAAAATCGATATTCGATCTCTAAAATTAAAAATGCACATTTGGATCATTACATGCTTATGCTCAAAACGCCAAACTCTTCCAAAAACTCCTCCAATACTTATCCGAGCCCCATGGAATCCCAACCAAGTATACTAACAAGTCCCATAATATGACACGAACTTAGTCTATGCCTCAAATTACATTGAATAACACTAAAACATGTATCGCACCCCAATTTAAGCTTATTCAAAACTAACAAATTTCAAATTCTACATTCGATGCCGAAATCTATCAAATCAATTCCGATTGACCTTAAATTTTATACACAATCCATAAATGATATAACGGAGTTGTTCCAATTTCCAGAATTGAATTTTGATCCCGATATCAAAAAGTCAACTACCCAGTCATACTTTCCAAAAATCTTCAATTTTCCATCTTTCACCAAAATGCGTTGGAATGTCCTACGGACTTCCAAATCCAAATTCGAGCATATTCCCAAGTCTAAAATCATCATACAAACCTACTAGAACCTTCAAATCTCGATTTTGAGGTCGCTTACTCAAAAATCCAATCTTAGTCGATTCTTTCAACTTAAAGCTTCCGAAATGAGAATTCTCTTTTCAAATCGACTCTGAACTTCCTGAAATTCAATTCCGACCCCGCATACAAGTTATAATACCTGAAGTGAAGCTGCTCATGGCTTCAAACTACAGAATGATGCGCTAGAGCTCAAAACGACTGGTCGGGTCGTTACATGTATTTATTCTGCATTATTCATTTAGACTTACATCATGAGATTGTTAATTAATAAATGGTATAAAAATGACTTTTATTGAATAATGGTTAATTCGGCAGTTGTGTCGGCTAGCCTAATTCCACGATAGGCGCCATCACGATCGGGTCGGTTTTAGGGTCGTGACAACTAGTATCAAAGCCTAGGTTACATAGGTCTCACAAGTCATGAGCATGTTTAGTAGAGTCTTGTAGATCGGTACGGAGACATTTGTACTTATCCTTGAGAGGCTACAAAGCCTTTAGGAAAAACTTCATATTCTTGAATTCTTATCGTGCTTCCTTGATTCAGCTTGAAATGTAACTCTTTGAATTCCTTCCATGCGTTCGTATGCGAGCATGAGCGCTCAGTATCATATATGCACCAATGGCTTGTGATTCCCTAATCGAGGGGCAAACTATGATCTTTGTGTGTTGATGTTGGGCCAGTTTGGAGGACTTAAGGCCGGGTTTTGCCTATAGCTTGAGCACTGAGGCGTTGATTGTGTGAGCATTTGCTTTCGGATTTGTATGTCCGATAGTGTCCCTAGTGATGACTGGATAGCTATGTGATGAGTATGATGTGACTGCTAGTTGTGTTCATATGAATTGGGGGTAGCAAGAACTATCTGGTGCTTGATTTTCATCGTGATTTGATGTATAGCCCGAGTCATGGGCATATTAAAGGATCTTTTCATGTCGCCTAGTTGGGAAGGGAAGTAGATTTCACGTTGTGATATAAGTTCAGAATCAGAAAGATTAAGTGATTGTGTAATATTTATGACAGCGATAGGGTATAAAGAGATGTTAGTTTGAGTTGAAGTAGGTGGTTACCTCCTGCGGAGTGTTCTGACGTTGTGTGATCCTTATGTTGTTTGTTGGAAGATCTCTGTTACTAGTGAAATATATATGTTGCGATTTGAATTTGGGTCGCTTAAGGGAGTGGGCTTGACTATTACGATGGTGAATGCGAGATTTATAAAAGGTTTGAAGAACTAGATGGTCTGTGTTGCACGAGATTATGAAGGATTGAGTTTAATATCATTATGGTATTATGGCAGTAATAGAGTATATGCATTATGAGTTATTATGTATTTTGATCTATCGCTTTGAGATAAGTGGGGGATTTTGCTAGTGATTAGTTGATTGCACGATTATTTTCTATGTTGGTTCCAGTTTGAGGCGTACTGGTGAATCAGTTATGACTTACGGAGGTTGAGATCAAGGATGTCTTGAGTAAAGGAAATTTTAATAAAGGTTATGTTATGCTTTATGGATATATGAGAATCACGGAGTGACTACAGTTGTTATGAGTAAAGGGTGTACGGTGCATAGAACAGGAAGTTTTTTGGTTGCATTAAGGTGAGGTTACATTTTGTGGTGTTGGAGTGCTAATGGGGCACAAGTTATTTGATTCATATGATCAGTCTAATTGCGGTTTGAGTAGAGTGGATAACTCACGAGAATGGTTCTAGTGGGCTCAAGATGTTACATGTAATAATTGAGATCTTCGGGATGTATATTTGGCTAGAAAATGAGGTTTGCATTGGAAGGAGTCAAGACTTGTGGTATTTTTATATCAATTATGGGATACCATATATCAGTATCAAGAAGGTAAAGGTAATGTCTTTGGATTCACAGGAAGTCTCTTCAGGGTAGGTATTATGAATGTGGTGCATTTAGGAATATTTGAGAGAGTATTTAGCAGCTTATGAGTCTTAGACGGTGTGGTTTTATGCTTGGGTCTCGTGTGGTGAGTCTGGGTTGAGGAATTGTGGTGTTATAGCAAGAAGAAGTATCAAGTTAAAGGTAAACTTTGATAAATAGGATAGTTTGGAAGTAGGTCGAATCGGGATAGTAATTGTTATGATTAGTTCATTGGGTGCTTACGAGGTAATGAGTTTATACAGGTGCTTCGCGGCAATTCTCTTAGGTTTTAGTGACCTGCGTAGCTTTGTTGAGTTAGAAAGATTCAAAATTGATGGTTTGGTTGTGTGCAGTTGGAAGTCAGAGAGTTATTAATGATTTCTACCACGGTTAGAGATGTATACTTCCATCAGCGTGAGGAGCATGGGATATATAGTGATTTTTTTCTAGATGGGATCAATGGAAAGTTCTTGGCCAGTTGAGTGCGTAGTTGCTTGTGGCCTGGAATGGATATGGAGTTCTCATGTTTATTCTAGGATGGTATGTTATATGCGGTATGTTGTGTAGGACTGAGATTTGCATGTGTGAGGTCATGGTTCAGTTTTGAAAGGAAGGTCACAAATCCTTAGGTAGCATTGACAGATTCAAATGGATAGATAAATAAGATCATTGATCGATGTGGCTTGATGAGGGTTACATTTTTTAAAGGGCTGTGTGTTGAGTTGAGGATACTTCATTAGTATTGTGGCACTCTCTTATTGGATCGACTGTTGACATTCGTGCTTGCTTGGTGGCACAGAAGAATTTCAGGAGTACCTCTCATGGGATGATTGGGTATTATAGGTGTGTTGTATATTCGGGCGGAGAAATTGGGATCAGATGTTATGATTCATGTGCTATGTTGATTTGGAGACTAGGAATTCTCAAAATAGGTTAGTTCATGGTTGTGGATGGTAAATATGTGAGTAAGCTAGTCAGATAATAGTATGTGCTATGATTCAGTCATTGTGAATCTTCAAAGAGTTATTTATATGTTGTAGGTGACCAGAGTTGATTTATGGTTCATTGACAGGCCCAATATAGATGTGTGTTCTGCACCGGGTTGAAATTATTGACTCCGAACTATTATTGTTGAGAAATATTCCATTCGATTGTTGTTCAACTTATCTGTGTTCTAGGGTGATCTATGAGTTACTCTTCTATGTTACGAGGAGTTGTGATTTGTTGGTTATATGCACATATGGTGCGGTGTCATTTGGGATTTATAGCAGAATTTGAATGAGAAGGGTATTTGGGTGTTGCATGATTGATCGTGCATTGGATGTGTTCTCTCGAACTGATATGGCATTGTGTCATTTGCTTTTCCATGGTTAGGGTGGTTCACTTTTGGGTGCTAGACATCAATTGCGCGAGGTTGTCGATTTTGAGCATAGTGACTTGAGGTGTTTCATGTGGACCAGTATTTGCCTAGGGTCGTGTATTGAAGCAAGTTACATGGGGGTATGACCCTTCAGGTTAGATTCGTGTGTTTTGTTTCTACGATGTGTGATGGGTTCTCAGCATTGTGTGTGGTGGTACTGGTGAGCCTGCGGTACAACCCTTTCATTTGAGTCATTTTCATGATTTGAGTATGTTCGGATTGTAGCTTATTAGTGCACGGGTTGCACGAGTTGCGGCTAATAACTAGGGATTTTGTCATGTTTTATGCTCCTTCTTGCTTACGCTTTGGTTATAAATGGTTACAAAATAGTCCCAAAAGACTCATAAGTGTGCTTGATTGCAGATTTGATCGATAAAGTGACAAAATACCAAATATCGGGTCAAGGGGAGTGAAACCTGCTCAAGTATTAAAGACAAGGCAAACTGAGGACAAAAAGGCCTAGTACGGCCGCATTCGACTTTGTGCGTGTCCGCACTAGGTAGATTCAGAGAGATGGAAAAACCAGGCTTCAGGCAATGCGGCTGCAGCTCATATTGCGCGGTCTGCGGTGAAGGCTCCATGGCTGCGGAACCATTTTATGCGGTCCGCGGAAGAGAAGTTCAGAGAGTTGAAATTGCCAGAGTCCAAGCCCATGCGGTCATCTTTGTGCGGACCGCGCTAGTTGCCTCGGCGGTCGCGGTCTATTCTACATGGTCCGCGAAGCCCAACTTCAGAGAGCCAAGTTTTGAATTCCAAGAGACTAGTGTGGCCGCGGTCCATTTTGTGTGGCCCGCACTGACCCCACAGGGGCATTTTTGTCTAGTTTTTTCCAGCTTAGTATAAATAGAACACTTTGCCATTTTTAGGGCATCAGTTAATTCCAAAACTGAGCTGCGCTCATGAGAACCTCATTTGTAGCCATTTTTGGCTTCTTAGCTTCAAATTAACGATAGATTCTGGTATTTTAATTTAGCATTTAATTAATATGTCTTGTTCTTCATCTATTTCTTCATTTTCTTCTTCAAGCATGAGTAACTAAGCCCATTAGCTAGGGTTGTGGCTCAACCCTAGTGTGGGTAATTGATGGGTGTTTGTATCTAGGGTTAGATTGACTATTGGGTGTTTGCTATTTGGGTTGGTTTTATGTTTTAATCTATGAATTGGTTGTTGCAAACACTGATTTGTGCTTTGTGGATTCGACTCTTCTTGAGAAAGAGAGTCTAAGTCTCCAAAATTGACCCAACAAGGAGTTGGGATGGACTCATGAGAAGTGATAGTCCCAATTAACGGGTTAAATCACGAGAGAGTAATCACCCTACTTGAACCCTAGTTGCTTGATCTAATTTGCCTACCCATTTGGTCTCAATAGAGTCAATTGGGCAAAATTATTCTCTCTACCGAGAGGTGTGAGAGTGGGTAAAATTGTGCAACGGTTATAGCATAAGCCCCAATTATGTCAATCGAACCTTAGTAACATCTACCCGTCAACTAACCACCTAAGTGATGTCACGACCCTAGTGCCCTTCTTCCCATTAGATACAACCTTAGAAATTATCTCATAGCATAATCTAGTTTCAATTAGTAGTTTATAATTGAAAACCCAAAAATGTTGGAAGTGACATTTAGAACAATTACATGACTCTAGTCTAGATAGATAGATACCCAACTCCAATTTCTAGCTCTCTGAGGAATTCGATCACGACCCTCATATCGGTTAAAAGCTATTGGTACCCTCTCTTCCTACTTTATAGTAGTGTGGAGTTGGCTGAAATCACTTTTTGGCGCCATTGCCGGGGAGCTAATGGTTTTGGCTATCTATTTAATTAGTTTTGTCTTTTGTTCTTCTTTCCTTCTTGTTTACTAATTTTCTTTGTGTCGATTACTTAGGTACAAATGACTCTCAATGCTAATGACCCTTTTGGCAACATGATTGCGGGGGAGGAGGTAGATGATCTTGATCAATATGAGGTTCCTATCCTACCTCAAGCTCAACGTAGAGGTTGTCAGCCCAATGCAAATGACAACAATTTTCCAGACCCCCCTCCGCCACCGCCAAGAGTGGCTCTAATAGTCCTCCCAAATCAAGGGTATGTGATTGCCATAGTTCCTCCCCGAATCCAGGCGGGGAACTTTCAAATAACCATTGTGATGTTGACCTTGCTCGAACAACGTGGATATTTTACGGGCGCCTCCGATAAAAATGCCTACAAGCATCTTAAGGGGTTCCTAGATACATGTTGGGGGAGCAAGCAGACGAATGTGTCCGAAGATGCTCTTAGGTTGAGACATTTCCTGTTCTCACTTCGGGGAAAGCCATTGGATTGGCTTGAGAGACTCCGCAACCATTCCATCACAACATGGGATGAGTTGGCGGACAAGTTTATTGCTAAATTTTTCTCACCCGGGCATATGGCAGCACTTCGAGATGAGATATTGGCCTTCAAACAAGAGCTGATGGAACTTTTGCATGAGATTTGGGAGCGGTATAGAACAATGGTGAAGGAATGCCCCAATAATGACATGATGGAGAATATGATCCAACAAACCTTCTATCGGGGCATCAACACCACTAATCAATGCAATGTGAACCTATTGGCCGGAGGTAACTTTATGAAGCTTCCCTACAATGAAGCTTGTGATATTTTGGATGAAATGGCCGACACTTCTTCGGCATGGCAAAGTAGAGCGAATGTGCCCCAAGGTGACTCCACGGTCATCCATTTGCACAAGGAATTACATGATCACGGTCAAGCTATTGCCGAGCTTACTACTACTATAAACCAATTGGCGAAGACGCAATTGCAACAAGTCCAGAATCCTCGCCAAGTCAATGCCATGGAGGGAGTGAATATGCTTAAAAGAAGGCATTGAGGGCAACAATATCAAGGGAATTGTGAACAATATGACAACAATGATGGTGGTGGTTTTTCAAATGAGTGTTATGATGATCAAAGCGAAGAGGTTCAATATGTCAATAACTATCAAGGAAATCGAGACAACTCTTCAAACCAACAATGGAGACCCCAAGGAAATTGGGGCAATCAACAAGGTGGTGGTAATTGGAACAACAACAACTAAGGCAGTAATTGGGGGAACAACAATTCGGGCAACCAAGGGAATTGGAATGGGAATAACAACAACAATGATCAAGGCGGGTGGAATAACAATGGAAATCAAGGCAACTGAGGGCAAGGTTTTCAAAGGCCCCCGATGTATCAACAACCGAATAATCCACTTTAGTTTCAATCTCAAGGGTCTAGTTCTTCGGGCAATGATATGGGAAGAATTGAAGTAATGTTAGAATGAATGATGAAGAAGAACCAAGATTTCGATGCTCAATTTGTTTCCCACAATACCTCTATTCGGAATTTGGAGGTGCAAATAGGCCAACTCTCTCAATCATTAAATACTCGCCCTAAGGGTGCTCTACCAAGTGATACGGTAGTGAACCCAAAGGGTGGGAACAATAGCAATCATGTGATGGCGGTTACAACAAGAAGTGGGAGAGGCGGTGATGTGAATGCCTCGAAAGAAAATCAAGTTGTGAATGATGATATTGGGTTCCAAGAAGATGTAAGTCCTATGATTGTTGAAGATGTGGTTAAGAACAATGTGAACAATGAAGTGAGGATAGATATTGATGAGGCTGAGGTGGAAACTCAAGATGTCGTGAACCCATCTAGGGAACACGTGATTTACATGCCCGAGCCAAGTGGTGCCCAAAGCCAAGGCACCTTTACCTAGGCCACCTCCGCCTTATCCTCAAAGTCTTGCAAAACAAAGAAATGATAATCAAATCAAAAAGTTCATTGATATGATGAAGAGCTTGTCAATAAATGTGCCATTGGTGGAAGCCCTTGAACAAATGTTGGGCTATGCAAAGTTCATGAAAGATTTGGTGACGAAAAAGCGGTCAATGGATTGTGAAACAATAAAAATGATTCATCAAGTTAGTGCTATCATTCATTCTATGGCCCCAAAACTTGAAGACCCCGGAGCTTTTACTATCCTTTGCACTATCGGTAGTGCGGATTTTTCCAAAGCCCTTTGTGACTTGGGGGCTAGCATAAATTTGATGCCTTATTCAGTCCTCAAGACTTTGGGAATTGGGAAATATAGGTCAACCCCAATGAGACTTAAAATGGCGGATCGATCAATGAAAAGACCCTTGGGCATAATTGATGACGTGCTTGTCCAGTTGGACAAGTTTATATTGTCGGCCGACTTTGTCATTTTGGATTGTGAAGTGGACTACGAAGTCCTAATTATTCTAGGGAGACCTTTCCTTGCAACGGGGAAGGCATTGGTTGATGTTGAAGCGGATGAGCTAACTTTCCAAGTGGGAGATGAGAAGGTCATCTTCCATGCTTGAAAATTCATGAAGCAACCCAATAGCACCAAGGTGTCCTCATTTGTGGACATTATCACAGCTGTGATAGTGGATGACACAAGTTCTATGATTAATGTGGAGGATCCCCTTGAGGTCGTGCTCCTAAATATGGATGTCAATGATGATGCAAGTAGAGTGGAGTGCATGAATGCTTTGCATGGTATGGGCTCGTATTCTTATGAGCCTAGGAAATTGTCCTTGGATCTTGAAAATCGGAAAACTCCACCAACTAAGCCATTTATTGAGGAGCCACCGGTGTTGGAGTTGAAACCACTTCCTCCATATCTCAAGTATGAGTTCTTGGGCTCAAATTATACTTTACCAGTTATTATTTCTTCTTCACTCACTAACTTGCAGGTACAAACCACTTTGGCGGTTCTCAAAAGGAGGAAGAAAGCAATTGGGTGGACATTGGCCGACATTCGGGGAATAAGCCCCGCATTCTGCATGCATAAAATCATTTTGGAGGAGGATGCAATGCCTTCCTTAGAACACCAAAGGAGTCTCAATGAGGCAATGCAAGAGGTGGTGAAGAAAGAAGTGATCAAATGGCTAGATGCGGGTGTGGTTTATCCAATCTCCGATAGTTCATGGAGTTCTCCAGTCCAATGTGTTCCAAATAAAGGTGGGATGATGGTGGTGACAAATGAAAACAATGAACTTATTCCCACTCGGACCATTACCAGGTGGAAAGTTTATATGGACTACCGGAAGCTCAACAAGGTGACCTAGAAGGATCATTTCCCGTTACCATTCCTCGACCAAATTCTCGATAGCCTTGCAGGGTGTGCTTTTTATTGCTTTTTGGATGGTTACGAGGGGTACAATCAAATTTTAATCATCCTGGAGGACCAAGAGAAGACCACATTCACATGCCCATATGGTACATTTGCTTTATCTCGAATGCCGTTCGGGTTGTGCAATGCTCCGGCGACCTTCCAGCGATTCATGATAGCTATTTTCACCGATATGGTGAAATACATATTTGAGGTCTTTATGGATGATTTTAGCGTGGTTGGTGACTCATTTGAAGCGTGGTTGGTGACTCATTTGAAGCATGCTTGGGTAATATGGATAAAGTTTTGGCCCGGTGTGAAGACACCAACCTAGTACTCAATTGGGAAAAATGTTATTTCATGGTTGAAGAGGGTATATTGTTAGGTAACAAAATTTCTAAGCATGGGATTGAAGTTGACAAAGCCAAAATTAAGGTTATTTCAAGGCTCCCTCCCCCCACTTCCGTAAAAGGGGTGAGGAGTTTTCTTGGGCACGCGGGATTTTATTGGAGGTTTATAAAGGATTTTTCGAAAGTGGTAAACCCCTTGTGCAAGTTTCTAGAGAAAGATTCTAAGTTTGTGTTTGATGAGACATGCATGGAGGCCTTTGAACTTTTAAGCTTAAGCTAACCACTACCCCAATCATTACCTCACCATGTTGGAGTTTACCCTTCGAGCTTATGTGTGACGCAAGTGACGTGGTGGTTGGGGATGTTTTGGGTCAAAATGTTAATGAAATGTTCCACCCAATGTACTACGCAAGCAAGACCATGAACGAAGCTCAAAGGAACAACACAGTCACCGAGAAGGAATTATTGGTCATAGTTTTTGCAATGGAAAAGTTTTGACCATACCTTATAGGGGCTAAAGTTATTGTGCACACCGATCATGCCGCCCTTAGGTATTTGATGACAAAGAAAGACTCAAAAGCAAGGTTGATGAGATGGGTGTTACTTCTCTAAGAATTTGATCTAGAAATTATGGACCGAAAAGTTAGCGAGAATCAAGTGGCGGATCATTTATCCCATTTGGAGGAAGAGGGGAGGCCTTGTGATGGCCTAGAGATTAATGACTCGTTTCTCGACGAACAACTCCTAACGGTGTCAATAAATGCTATGCCATGGTTTGTCAATGTTTCCAATTATCTCATGACCGGAATAATCACGTGTGAGCTCTCTTCTAACCAAAGAAGAAGCTCAAATGGGATAGTCTTGACTTCTATTGGGACGAGCCATACTTGTTTAAAATTTGCACTGACGGAGTGATCCGGAGGTGTGTACCTGAGGAGGATCAACTTAGCATTCTAAAGGCTTGTCACTCCTCACCCTATGGTGGCCATCATGGACGGGTGAGGACGGCTTCGAAAGTTTTGAGTTGTGGCTTTTATTGGCCAACCTTGTTCAAAGAATCAAGTGACATAGTGAAAAGATGTGATCAATGTCAACGAGCAGGCGGGATTTCCAAGAAGGATGAGATGCCTCTAAACACAATCCTTAAGGTTGATATCTTCAATGTTTGGGGGATCAATTTTATGGGTTGTAGTGGTTGATTATGTGTCAAAGTGGGTTTAGGCCATGGCCTTTCCCAATAATGAAGCTAGGAGTGTAGTGGCATTTCTAAAGAAGAACATTTTTACAAGGATTGGTACACCCCGGGCAATCATTAGTGATAGAGGATCACATTTTTGCAATAGAGCTTTCGATGCCTTGCTTTCCAAGTATGGTGTCAATCATAAAGTCTCTACACCGTATGATCCTCAAGAAAGTGGCCAAGTTGAAGTGTCTAACAGGGAGATCAAGAGCATTTTGTCCAAAACTGTCAACGCCAATAGGACTGATTGGTCTAAAAAGCTAGATGATGCTCTATGGGCTTACTGGACCGCTTACAATACCCTAATTGGTATGTAACCATACCGGTTGGTGTTTGGAAAAGCATACCACCTACCAGTGGAATTGGAGCATAAGGCCGTGTGGGCCTTGAGGAAGCTTAATCTTGAGTGGGATGTTGCGGCCAATCTTCGTGTTGAACAACTCAATGAACTTGATGAATTCTGGTTCCATGCATACTCTAGTTTGTCCTTGTATAAGGACAAGATGAAGTACCTTCATGACAAATATACTCGTGGAAAGGAGTTCAAAGTTGGTGATTTGGTCCTCTTGTTCAATTTTCGTCTAAGGTTGTTTCCGAGAAAGTTGAAATCTAAGTGGAGTGGTCCATTTGAAGTTGTGTGTGTGACCCCATTTGGTGCTCTAGATTTGAAGAACAAAACTGGTAAAGTTTTAGAGTGAATGGTCACCGTGTCAAGCATTATCTTGGAAAGTTTGATAATAGCCATGTGTTGGTTGTTGTTCATTTGAAATGATGTGATGGTAACTCGCGTCGTGCTACGACGTTAAATCGGGCGCTTCTTGGGAGGCAACCCATGTCTTTTTCTTCTTGTTTTCTTTGATTTTCTTTGTAGTTTAGGTTTGATTTTTGGACTAATTGGTTGTGAGATGTTGCAGGGATTGTGTTGATGTAGTGCGAAACATTTTGGAAAAATTGAACAGTCTTAAAAGTTGCCAGTACGGCCGCATTGCACTTTGTGCGATCCGCACTGGTGAAGAAAAAGTAAGGTACTCTCTGAAGTTTGCCACCGCGGCCGCATCCCATTTAGTGCGGTCCGTGGTGGACCACCGCTGTCGTGGTCTGTTTTGTGCGGACTACAGAGGTTGCCTTCTCAAACTTCTTTTAAACAAACCCAGCACGGTCCGCGGTCCGTTTTGTGAGGCCGCACTGGTAAGTAAGGCTGGGTCCCACTGTTTTTCAATAAATACACCCTAGGGGTCACCGGTTACACTTTTCAAAAGTTTGACACTCAGAACCTTAAAAGTTACTGTTCATCTTCTCTATTTCACGTAAATCTTTGCCTAGACTGAATTCTTGCATTCCATCTTCACATCTGGTAACATTTCATCCATTTTTCTTTGTTTAAATTTTATAATTTCATTTTATTTTCATGACCAGTAGCCCATAGATTCTTTTTATTCCCATTTTTATTTATTTGTTAGCTTAGTTTAGTATAAATATTGGATTTTGTGTGTTTGGCGAACTTGTTGAACTGGGTAAAATTGAGTAGGGACAAGTTAGGAGAAAAAATTGAACAAAACTGTTTTTCATTCCCTTATTGTACATATTCATTCTATTTTCTATTTTTGCAAAAAAAAATCATTTTTAGCTTCTTATATAGGCTCGTAAGCCTTTTGTTTTGTTTTTGGACGTTTTAATAAGCCTTTGGTTTTCTTAATATCACGGTTCTTTCCAAAGGTGGAGTATTGTGTGAACCGGGTGGCTCTTCCCAATGATAGATGGAGTGACAACCTTCTTAAGGGTTTGGGTCCATTTTTGTTTTTCTTGTTTTCGGTAGTTTATAGTTAAGGGTACCTCAAGCAAAGTTTCACTTGGGCCTAGCACGTTTGCCTTTGATCCCATGGTCAAAGACAAAATGTTTTGTTTCGGATGGTGAAAGTTGTGGCCTTGAGACTCTTGCGTTGGCCTATAATCATCAAGTAGTTTTTTGGGACCATTTTGTGCTCAAATCGTATCTAAGGTCGTTGTGGGACCCCAACTCTATGTCTTTAGCAATCCTTTAGCTTGTGTGGTGACAAATCGAATTGCGAGTCCAAGTCCCGAGCCATTGGTCTAGAACTTGCCCTGAATGATTGTTGAGGTGAAATCTTGAGTGAAATTTGACTTGGGAAGTGATTATAGGCTCTCCGTGATCCAAATGACATTTTGAACAATTTCATAGCCTACCAATAATATGATCCCTAGTTAACCCATTTGAGCCTTAGACCTTCTTCTTTCAATAACCATGTTACAAGCCTATACCCGTTCTAAAATATCTCTTGGCACCCCGTTCATTCCTTGAGCACATGGCAAAAGTATAAGTTTGAGGGGAGAAACGAGGATGGCAACAAAATGGTAAAAGGCACGAAAGTGAAGAAAAGGAAAGGCAATGAAAAAGAAAGAAAAGCAAAAGACAAAAAGAATGCTCAATGTGAAAAAGAATAAAAAGGGATTCAAGAAAAGCAAAAGAAATAAAGGTGTGGAAAGTTGAAAAAGGAGAAACGGTTTGAAGTGCATAAGAAATAGTGACAATGTGTCTCTCTAACCCCTTAGAAAGAAGTGAAATGACTCAAAGAGTCAAGAGAATTGTGCCAAATGAATCAAAAGAAGTGCTTAAGGGAAGATTGAACCCATTTGAACAAAAATATGTCCTACCCTAACCCAAAAGCCTTCACAATGACTCCACAAAAGCTCTATATGATCTTGAGTTGAATGAAGCTTATATTAGTGAATACTTACATAAGGGGAAAGCATATGGCACCTAGATCCAAACTTGTGATTTTTTTATCTTGAGAGAGATGAGTGAATCCCCATTAACCTCGATTTGTGTGTTCATATTCTAAAAGGTGAGGTTTTCTTAAGGAGAGTTAAGGATGTGTGAGTTTGGGTTCCACAATGACCAAAGTAATTGAGAGAGTTCTTTGATGTAATGAGTCAACTCTTGATGCTCTTGTGTCACACTTAATCCATGGTTTTTCAAAGGTTAAATGTTGTTAATGATTCATTCATATTGAGGGCAATTGCTAGTCCCAATTGATGCTTGTTAAGGATACTTTAGGATAGCTGAAAATACTTGGATTTTCCCTTAAGGGGTGGGTCTTATTTTGTTTGCTTGAGGACAAGCAAAAGCCTAAGTTTGGGGGAGTTGATAACTAGGGATTTTTTCATGTTTTATGCTCCTTCTTGCTTACGCTTTGGTTATAAATTGTTACAAAATAGTCCCAAAAGGCTCATAAGTGTGCTTGATTGCAAGTTTATCGACAAAGTGGGGAAATGTCAAAGATCGACTTAAAGGGAGTGAAACCTGCTCAAGTATCAAAGACAAGGCAAACTGAGGGCAAAAAGGCCTAGTGCGCTCGCATTCGACTTTGTGCGGTCCGCACTAGGTAGATTTAGAGAGATGGAAAAACTAGGCTTCAAGAAACGCGGCCGCAGTACATATTGCACGGTCTGCGATAAAGGCTCTGCGGCCGTATGACCATTTTGTGTAGTCCGCAGAAGAGAGTTTCAGAGAGTTAAAATTTCTAGAGTCCAAGCCCATATGGTCCGCGATCATATTTGTGCGGACCGCACTAGCTGCTGTGATGACCCAGCTGGTTGTCTTAAGAATTAACTCCCCGATCCCCTATTAACTGCTTTCCCCAAGTCTATTTCTGCTAATTTGAATTTCCAGGATGTTCGGTTTTGAGTTTCGGAGAGTTTTGGGACACTTAATCCCTAAATGAGAGCTTAAGTGTTGGAAAATTGCTCGTAGTCAGAACAGTGTTAAGACGGCCTCGAAATGGAAATCTGATAGTTTCGTTAGCTCCGTTAGGTGATTTCGGAGTTGGGAGCGTGTTCAGAATCTATTTTGGAGGTCCGTAGCTAATTTAGGCTTGAAATGTCGAAGTTTGAATTTTTGAAGTTTCCGGTCCGATAGTGAGACTTTGATCCGAGGATCAGAATGGAATTCCGGAAGTTTCAATAGTTCCTTCATGTCATTTGGGATGTTTTTACAAAATTTCAGGTCATTCGGACGTGTTTTGGTTAGGTTTTTTATCGAGAGCATATTTTGAGGAAAATTGGAGTTCTTAGGCTTAAATCCTTGATTAATTCCAGTTTCTAGCGTTATTTTAGCTGGTTTAAGGATTTGTACAAGTTTGAATGATGTTATGGGATATGTCCATAGTATTGGTTGATGTCTCGGGGTCCTCGGGTGTGTTTCAGATGCTCAACGGGGCATTTTTGTGTTGAAAAGAGTTGCAGATTTTCTCTTCATTTCTGCTGCAGGTTTTCTTTCTCTGCGATCGTAGCTTACCCTCCGCGATCGCACAGTGTAATTTTGGAGGATGATGATTTTGTTCTACGCGATCACATTAGCTGGTTCGCAATCGCGGAAGTCAACCTTTCCCTTCTTTGCGTCCGCAAGTGTTCTCCCACATTCGCATAGTAGAAATTAGGAGTTGGTACTTCATTGCAATTTCCCCTTCGCGATCGCATGGCACTGTTTGCAATCGCATAGGTCCGTTCTTCTCTCTTCTGCAATCGCATGGCTTGGGCTGTGTTCGCATAGGCTATTTTCTGAACCTTTAAAATTTGCTCTTCGTGATCGCATTCCTCCTCTTGCAATCGCATAGAACAAAAGGTTTGGGCAGTTATAAACATTTCAAAATTGAGGGTTAGCTATTTTTACCAAAACTCAAGCTTGGGAGATCGGATTTGAGCGAGATTTCGAGGATTTTTCAAAAACAACGATTGGGTAACGATTCTAAACTCCCTTTTTCTTGTAACCCACGAATCTAAGCATGAATTTCCCTTTTAATTTTGGATTTTGAATGAAAAATTGATAAAACTTTATAGACCAAATTATTGAGTTTTGAGTGGGTGTTTGACCTCTGATTTGAGAGAAGTTTTATATGGTTAGACTCATGAGAGTACGAGGTTTCTGAAAATATTAATTTCATTTGATTCCGAGATATTGGCCTGAGGGACATTTTGGTCATTTCATATAATTTCGCATCTTAGCTTTGAATTAAATCGTAGAATCAGTTGCTTGAGATGTTATTTACAATATATAAATTGAATTTAACATATTCGGTCCATTTGGAGTCGGATACTCGCGGCAAAGGCGTGGTTTCTAGTTGACTTTGAGCCAGTTCGAGGTAAGTGGCTTGTCTAACCTTGTGTGGGGGACCTTTTCCCCTTAGGATAAGATATTGGTAATTGAATTGCCTTGTGCATGAGTTGACGAGCGCATACTTGTGCAAATGTTTGAAATCCGGTTTTCTTAAAGTACTTATTAGCATGTTTTCCTTTTCCTCCTTTGTTATAATTGCAAATTTAGTATGTTTTTAGTTAGGAAAGCATGTTTAGTTGATTTAGATTGCCTATTTGCTTAGATTGACTTGATTGCACTACGTAAAGCATGTTAGGCCAGAATTACTTGTTTCCTTGATAAGAAATTTCATTTCTAAATATCCTCTTGATTGTTGTTGCGTATTTACATTGGGACTACGGATGTGGGATTCCGGTAGCTCCCCCCTTGTTTGTTTACTTTGTGACTACGGGTTCGATTCTCGAAAGATTCCCCCAGTACTGTGTATTTATATTTGGGACTACGGACCGGGGTTTCGGTAGATCCCCGCACATTGATAATTGGACTACAGGACGATATCCTGAGAGACCTACTAGGCAGTTGATGAAAGGGACTACAACACAGTATCCTGGGAGATCCCCGTTGTTACTATTGGTATTGATTTGTTCTATTTCTATGCTTTTCTCTATTCTTTGTATAAATGTTGTTCCCTTGCATAATCTATCTTTATTCACTATTGTACTCATTATACCGTCTATTTTATACTATTGGGAACTTTATATTATTTTTGACCTCAGTAGGGCCCTGACCTTCCTCGTCACTACCCAACCGAGGTTAGGCTTGGCACTTACTGAGTACCGCTGTGGTGTGCTCATGCCCTTTCTACGCATGTTTTTCATGTGCAGATTCAGGTACCTCCACCCAGGCATATCACCGTGGAAGCAGAGAGATCTAGCAGAGACTTCGAGGTATATCTGTCGCGTCCGTAGACCAAGGAGTCTCTATCTTATTCTAGCTTCAGCAGTTAGCCTTCCTTTCTTACTGTTGTTTTAGACATTCTGGAGTTTGAGCAGTGATTACATTCTGTTAGCTTGTGTTCCCGTGAGTTTTCAGGTTTTGGGATGGTATTGTAAACTTCCGCGTTATTGAGTTGTATATGCCAAGCAGCATCTATATACAGTTTTCTTCTAGCTGTTCAGTTTTAAATTATTATTTTTCCGCATTGTTAGGCTTACCTAGTCGTAGGGAATAGGTGCCATCACGACATGTTCATAGAGGGCAAACTGGGGTCGTGACAAGTTGGTATCAGAGCCCTAGGTTCATAGGAGTCACAGAACACATGCCGGTTTATTAGAGTCCCGCTGATAGGTACAGAGACGTCTGTACTTATCTACGAGAGGCTATGTAACTGTTAGGAAAAAAATTCCACTTCATTTGAATTCCTTGTCGTGTGAGATTTTTGATATCACAACTAAACTTTTGTCTTTATATTCTCTCACAGATGGTGAGGACACGTGCCACTCAAGATGATCAGGCACTCGCGCCCCCTGCTGCAGCCGTAAGAGGCCGAGGCCGGGGTAGAGGTCGGGGACGCGCACGTGGTACAGCCAGAGCACCTGTGCGAGCTGCCGTCGAGGTACCACAAGCAAACCCAACCGGAGTCCAAGCACCTGGCACGTCTACTACTTCTATTACTACTCGAGCTCTTCAGGAGACTTTGGCTCAGTTCATGAGTATGTACACCACCTTAGCTCAAGCAGGGTTGTTTCCCCTTGCTATAGCCACATCCCAGGCCGGGGAGGAGCATATATTCCCGCCGCCCGCACTCCTGAGCAGTGAGTGCATATTGAGAAGGTTCCCGAGATTATTTCCGTACCGCCTACATCGCCAGTTTAGCCCGAGGGCATAACAGTGGCTTCTGAGCAGGAGTAGCTAAGGCTTGAGAGGTTCAAGAGGTATAAGCCTCCTGAGTTCAGGAGGATGATTTGGGATTTCTTGATGAGTGTTACCGCATTCTCCGTATTATGGGTATTTATAGATCAAGCGGAGTTTATTTCACTACCTTCCAGCTTCGAGGGGCCGCCTATGATTGGTGGCGCACCTATGAGTTAGACAGTCCAAATGCGGCTGCTTCACTGACTTGGGCTCAGTTTTTAGATCTGTTCCTACGATAGTATGTTCCTTAGAGCCTCAGGGATGCATGGCGCGCAGAGTTTGAGCATTTGCGCCAGGGTACTATGACTGCTTCAGAGTATGTTGTCTGTTACACCAGTTTGGCTAGGCATTCACTAGCCTTGGTTGCTACTGTTCGCGAGAGAGTTCGCCAGTTCATTGAGGGGCTTATTCCTCCCATCATATCTAGCATGGCTCGTGAGTTGGAGATGGATATTTCTTATCAGCGGGTGGTGAGCATTGCTAGGAGGATTGAGGGTATGCATGCTAGGGAGAGAGAGGAGAGGGAGGTCAAGAGGTCTAGAGAGTCGGGTTATTATTCTGGTGCCCGTACCCTAGCTTCAGGTCGTCATAGTCGGGGTTATATGAGTCGCCCTATTCATTCAGCTCTTCCAGCAGCCAGCAGTGCTCCAGCTCCTCCTAGGCCTCATGAGCCTTATTATGCACTTCCGATTTCTAGCGCGCCTCCAGCGTGGGGTGCTTTCAGAGATCAGTCCAGCAGACTTGGTTCGAGCCAGTCACAGCCACCACATCCTCCTAAACCTTGTTTCAAGTGTGGTGATACACGCCATATGGTCAAAGATTGCCCTTGTCACGACCCAAAATCCACTAAGGTTCGTGGTGGCACCGGACATCGCTGTCAGGCTAGCCAATTAGATTACCAATTAATTCCCTCTTTTAATACCTTTGAAAATCTAAGGTTTTTCCTTCTGTTTCACATATAATAAGATCATTTTCCTAAATTCAAACTTAAATAATACCAATTGGTACAAAGATTTACCGAAACCATCCCAGAAACTCGGCGTCACAAGTGCATGAGCAACTACTAATAAAGACATAAAATACAACACAGCATCCGTCAGGAGTACAATGGACAGAAAAAGAAATACAGTTGCTAGAAAGGACTTTAAAGAGCTACGGTCCGCCTGCATACTGCAGCTCACCTAGTCCCTGAATCATCCGTGTTTCTGCTCTCAGTAGGCCGCTAATGCATCAAGTACCTGTGCAACAAAAATGCACAAAAGTGTAGTATGAGTACGTAATCGACGTGTACTCAGTGAGTATCCCGCCTAATCCCGAAGGGGTAGAGACGAGATGGCCAATTCCGACACTCACTAGAGGTCAATTAGCAATATTCTATAAGTGCGAGGGAGATCATGGATTTATATAAAAGTTCAAGTTGTGAAGCCAGAAAACAGGTAAACA
>MU771634.1:0-44331 GCA_026770625.1 Nicotiana glauca | reverse complement strand
TAGCTTACCTTAACATTGATGGTGAAAACCCTCCTTGAAGCTCTCCAAAAATTGCCCCATGAAGTGAGAAATGAGCAAAAGATGACATTTAGCCCGAATAAATGAAGGTCATTGCCTTCAGTGGTTTCCGTATATGCGGAACTATAACCGCCTATGCGGTTCCGCTTTTGCGGATTCTTGGCCGCTTTTGTGGTTCCCGTCTATGCCCAGGACTTCCGCTTTTGTGATGTCTTTCCCGCTTCCGCGGTCCCGCTTCCCGCTTTTGCATCTCCAAACGACCCCAGGCTTTCCGTTTCTGCGGTCAGACCCACTGCTTCTGCAGTTCCGCATCAGCGGATCAAGGGTCACTTCTGCGGTCCTTACTGCCCCCGCCCTCGTCCGCTTCTGCGGTTTCTTCTTCGCTTCTGCGGTCCCATTTCCGCAGAAGCGGAAATACCTGATACCAGCAAACTCAGCTCTTCCAAAAATCTAATTTTTGATCTGTTAACCACCCGGAATCCACCCGAGGCCCCTGAGACCCCAACCAATCATACCAACCAATCCCAAAACACGTTACGGACCTGATCGAGGCCTCAAATCATATCAAACAACACCAAAATCATGAATTACACCTCAATTCAAGCTTTATGAACTTTGAAGTTTCCAACTTTTATTTCCGATGCTGAAACCTATCAAATCACGTCCGATTGACTTCAAATTTTGCACACAAGTCATATTTGACACTACGGACCTACTCCAACTTCCAGAATTTGATTTCTACCCTGATATCAAAAAGTCAACCCCCCGCAAACTTTCCAAAAACCTTCAACTTTCTATCTTTAGCCAAATGGCTTCAAAATGGTCTACGGGCCTCCGAATTCACTTCCGATCGCGCCCCCAACTCCAGAATTACTATACGGAGCTATTCACAGTCTCGGAATTCCAAACGGGTATTGATAACACTAAAATGCACTTCAAACCAAACTTATAAAATTTCTTCTAAAATACTAACTTCCACAATAGGCGTCAAAACGCTCCAGGGTTATCCAAAACCCACTTCGGGCATACGCCTAAGTCTGAAATCATCATACGAACCTGTTGGAACCTTCAGATCCCGATTACGAGGTCGTTTACTCAAAATTCCAATCCTAGTTCATTATTTCAAATTTAAGCTTCCGAAATGAGAATTCTCTTCCCAAATCAACCCTGAACTTCCCGAAATTAAATTCCGATCGCGCGTACAAATCATAATACCTGAAATGAAGCTGTTCATGGCCTCCGACTGCTGAATGGAGCGCTAGTACTCAAAACGATTGGTCGGGTCGTTATAGCCCTAGACTTGGGAGTGGTGCACCTTCACAAACTTCTCAGCCACAGCGTGCCCCGTAGAGTTCTTAGGCCATGGTTCCAGCACCAACTACTACTCTATCTGCCCAGCAGCCAGCCAGGGGTGGAGGTCGGGAGACCCAACCAGATACTATGCCATGTCTGCCCGTACTGAGGTTGTTGCCTCTGATTCTGTCATTACAAGTATTATATTGGTTTGCCACAGAGATGTATCGGTTCTATTCGATCCATGCTCTACTTACTCTTATGTGTCTTCTTACTTTGCTCCGCATTTGGGTGTACCTCAGGATTCTTTGAGTGCCCCTGTTTATGTTTCTACTCTTGTGGGGGATTCCCTTGATGTGGACCGTGTTTATCGGTCATGTTTGGTTACTATTTGTGGTTTTAAGACCAGAGCAGATTTATTGTTACTCGACATGGTTAATTTTGATATTATCTTGGACATGGACTGGTTTTCGCCCCATATGCTATTCTTGATTGTCACACCAAGACCGTGACACTGGCTATACCAGGTATACCGTGTGTTGAGTGGAGGGGTACCTTAGATCATACCCCAAGTAGATTTATTTCTTTCCTTAAAGCTCTGTGTATGGTTGAGAAGGGGTGTTCCGTGTATTTAGATTATGTGAGAGATGTCAGTGTTGATACCCTTTCTGTTGATTCGGTCCCAGTGGTACGGGATTATCCCGATGTGTTCCCAGCTGACTTTCCGGGCATGCCGCCTGATAGAGATGTTGATTTTGGCATTGATCTATTACCGGGTACTCAACCCATTTCCATTCCTCTGTATCGTATGGCTCTTTTTGAGTTGAAGGAGTTGAAGGATCAGTTACAGGAATTGCTTGATAAGGGTTTTATTCGACCCAGTGTTTCACCTTAGGGTGCTCTTGTCTTGTTTGTAAAGAAAAAGGATAGTTCTATACGTATGTGCATCGATTATCGTCAGTTGAACAAGGTTATCGTGAAGAACCGTTATCCTTTTCCTCGTATTGATGATCTGTTTGACCAGCATTAGGGCGCACATGTGTTTTCTAAGATTGATTTGTGCTCTGGTTACCATCAATTAAAGATTTGGGAGCCAGATAACCCGAAGACTGCCTTCAGGACTTGGTATGGTCATTACGAGTTCCTTGTTATGTCATTTGGGTTGACCAATGCCCCAGTAGTTTTTATGCATTTTATGCATAGTATGTTCAGGCCATATCTTGACTCGTTTGTTATTATTTTTATTGATAATATTCTGGTGTATTCTTGGAGTCGGGAAGATCATGAGCGGCACCTGAGGATAGTGCTTCAGACTTTGAGGGAAAAGAAGTTATATGCGAAGTTCTCAAAATGTGAGTTTTGGTTGGATTCTGAGGCATTCTTAGGCCATGTGGTATCGAGTGAGCGAATTCGGGTGGATTCGAAGAAAGTAGAGGCCGTGCAGAGTTGGCCCAGGCCATCCTCAGCTATAGAGATTCGCAGTTTCCTTGGCTTGGCAGGCTATTACTATCGTTTTGTGGAGGGGTTTTCATCAATTGCAGCCCCTATGACTAAACTGACCCAGAAGGGTGCTCCATTCCAGTGGACAGAGGAGTGTGAGGCGAGCTTTCAGAATCTCAAGATAGCTTTGACTACAGTCCCAGTTTTGATATTACCTACTGGTTCGGGGTCTTATACAGTTTGTTGTAATGCCTCGAGGGTTGGCCTTGGAGCGGTGTTGATGCAGGACGGCAGGGTGATTGCCTACGCGTCTAGACAATTGAAGATACATGAGAAGAACTACCATATCCACGACCTTGAGTTAGCTGCTATTGTTCATGCTTTGAAGATCTGGCGCCATTATTTTTATGGTGTGCCTTGTGATATTTATACTGAACATCGGAGTTTGCAGCACTTGTTCAAGCAAAAGGATCTAAATTCGCGCTAGAGGAGGTTGTTGGAGTTAGAAGGACTATGACATTGCTACTTTATATCACCCGAGCAAGGCCAATATGGTGGTTGATGCCTTGAGCCGCCGGGTGGAGAGTTTGGGGAGTTTGGCATATTTACCAGCATCCAAGAGGCCTATGGCGATGGATGAGCCTTAGCTAGCCAGTTTTGTGAGATTGGATCTTTTGGAGCCCAGTCGGGTTCTAGCTTGTGTGATTTCCTGATCTTCTTTATTTGATCGTATCAGGGAGCGGCAGTATGATGACCCTCATTTGCTTGTCCTAAAGGATAGGGTTCAGCATGGTGATTCTAGAGATGTGACCATTGGCGAGGACAGAGTATTGAGGATGTAGGGTCGGGTTTGTGTACCTGATGTTGATGGTCTACGGGAGCTGATTCTAGAGGAGGCCCACAGTTCGCGGTACTCCATCCATCTGGGTGTTGCGAAGATGTATCAGGACTTGAGGCAGCACTATTGGTGGAGGCGGATGAAGAACGATATAGTTGTGTTTGTAGCTTGGTGCCTCAATTGTCAACAGGTGAAGTATGAGCACCAGAGACCGGGTGGATTGCTCCAGCGGATAGAGATTCCGGAGTGGAAATGGGAGCGTATCACCATGGACTTTGTATCTGGACTCCCATGGACTTTGAAGTTCGATGCCATTTGGGTTATTTTGGATCGGCTGACCAAGTTTGCTCATTTCATTCATGTGTGTACCACTTATTTTTATGAGTGGTTAGCAGAGATTTATATCCGGGAGATTGTCCGTCTGCATGGTATTCCAGTTTCTATTATTTCAAACATATGGACTCAGTTCACATCGCGGTTCTGGAGAGCCGTGCAGCAGGAGTTAGGTACTCGGGTGGAGTTGAGAACGACATTTAACCCTCATACGGGCGGGTAGTCTGAGTGCACTATTCAGATTCTTGAGGATATGCTCCATGCGTGTGTGATGGAGTTTGGGGTTCTTGGGATCAGTTCTTTCCATTGGTGGAGTTTGCTTACAACAACAATTATCAGTACAGCATTCAGATGGCACCATATGAGGCCTTGTATGGTAGGCAGTGTAGATCTCCGATGGGTTGGTTTGAGCCGGGTGAGGCTAGGTTATTGGGCACAAATTTGGTTCAGGATGCTTAGAGAAGGTTAAGGTGATTTAGCATAGGATCCATACAGCCTAGTCTAGATAGAAGAGTTATGCGAACCGGAAGGTTCGTGATGTTTCTTATATGGTTGGAGAGCGAGTTCTGCTTTGGGTTTTGTCTATGAAAGGCATTATGAGATTTGGGAAGAAAGGGAAGCTGAGTCCGAGGTTTATTGGCCCTTTTGAGATATTGAGACGAGTTGGGAAGGTTCCTTATAAGCTTGACTTACCTCCCAGCCTGGAAGGGGTTCATCGGGTATTTTATGTCTCGATGCTCCGGACGTATCACGGTAACCCATCGCACGTGTTGGATTTCAGTTCAGTCTAGCTGGACAAGGATTTATCTTATGTTGAGGATCCAATGGCTATATTGGACAGGCAGGTCAGAAAGTTGAGGTTAAAGAACATTGCTTCAGTAAAGGTTCAGTGGTGGGGGTCAACCGGTCGAGGAGGCGACCTGGGAGGCCGAGCAGGATATGCACAGCCATTACCCTTATCTTTTCACAACTTCAGGTATGTCTCTATGCTCGTTTGAGGACGAACAAATGTTTAAATGTAGGAGGATGTGACGACCCAGCTGGTAATCTTAAGAATTAATGCCCTAATCCCCTATTAATTGCTTTTCCCAAGTCTATTTCTACTAATTTGAATTGCCGGGATGTTCGGTTTTGAGTTTCAGAGAGTTTTGGGACACTTAGTCCCTAAATGAGAGCTTAAGTGTTGGAAAGTTGCCCGTAGTTAGAACAGTGTGAAGACAGCCTCGGAATGGAAATCTGATGGTTTTATTAGCTCTGTTGGGTAATTTCGGAGTTGGGAGCGTGTTCGGAATGTGTTTTGGAGGTTCGTAGCTAATTAGGCTTGAAATGCCGAAGTTTTTATTTTTGAAGTTTCCGGTCAGATAGTAAGATTTTGATCCGAGGGTTGGAATGGAATTCTGGAAGTTGTAGTAGTTCTGTCATGTCATTTGGGATGTGTGTGCAAAATTTCAGGTTATTCGGATGTGTTTTGGTTAGGTTTTTTATCGAGAGCGTATTTTGAGGAAAATTGGAGTTCTTAGGCTTACATCCTTGATTAATTAGAGTTTCTGGCATTATTTTAGGTGGTTTAAGGATTTGTACAATTTTGAATGATGTTATGGGATATGTCTGTAGTTTTGGTTGAGGTCTCGGGGGCCTCGGGTGTGTTTCGGATGCTCAACGGGGAATTTTTGTGTTGAAAAGAGTTGCAGATTTTCTCTTCAGTTCTGCTGCATGTTTTCTTTCTCTACGATCGCAGCTTACCCTCCGCGATCACATAGTGTAATTTCATATGGTGATGATTTTGTTCTACGCGATCGCATTAGCTGGTTCGCGATCGCGGAAGTCAACCTTTCCCTTTTTCGCGTTCGCAAGTGTTCTCCCACGTTCGCATAGTAGAAATTAGGAGCTGGTACTTCACTGCAATTTCCCCTTCACGATCACAGCACTATTCACGATCGCATAGGTCTGTTCTTCTCTCTTCTGCGATCGCATGGCTTGGGTTGCATTCGCATAGGCTATTTTTTGAGACTATAAAATTTACTTTTTGTGATCGCATTCCTCCTCTTGCGATCGCATAGAACAAAATGTCTGGGCAGTTATAAAAATTTCATAATCGAGGGTTAGCCATTTTTACCAAAACTCAAGCGTGAGAGCTCAGATTTGAGTGAGATTTCGAGGGTTTTTCAGAGAAAACAATTGGGTAACGATTTTAAACTCCTTTTTGCTTGTAACCCACGAATCTAAGCATGAAATTTTGAATGAAAAATTGATAAAACTTCATAGACCGAATTATTGAGTTTTAAGTGGGTGTTTGACCTCTGATTTAAGAGATTTGTATATGGTTAGACTCGTGAGAGTACGAGGTTTCTAAAAATGTTAATTTCATCTGATTCCGAGACGTTGGCCTGAGATACGTTTTGGTCATTTCACCTAATTTCGCGTCTTAACTTTGAATTAAATTGTAGAATCAGTTGCTTGAGATGTTATTTATGACATGTAAATTGAATTTAATAGATTCGGGCCATTTGGATTCAGATACTCGTGGCAAAGGCATGGTTTCTAGTTGACTTTGAGTCGGTTCGAGGTAAGTGGCTTGTCTAACCTTGTGTGGGGGACTTTTTTCCCTTAAGATATGATACTTGATAATTGAATTTCCTTGTGCGTGAGGTGACAAGCGCGTACTTGTGCAAATGTTTGAAATCCGGTATTTCTTAAAGTACTTATTAGCATGTTTTCCTTTTCTTGCTTTGTTACAATTGCAAATTTAGTATGTTGTTAGTTAGGAAAGCATGTTTAGTTGATTTAGATTGCCTATTTGCTTAGATTTCCTTGATCGCACTACGTGAAGCATGTTAGGCCAGAATTATTTGTTTCCTTGATAAGAAATTTAATTTCTGAGTTTCCTCTTGATTGTTGCTGCGTATTTACATTGAGACTACAGATGTGGGATTCTGGTAGCTCCCTCCCTTGTTTGTTTACTTTGGGACTACGGGTTAGATTCCCAGTAGATCCCTTGCACAGTTATACGGAACTACGGGAAGGCACCCGATAGATTCCCCCAGTACTAGATACTTATATTTGGGACTACGGACCGGGGTTCCGGTAGATCCCCGCGCATTGATAATTGGACTACATGACGGTATCCCGAGAGACTTACTAGGCAGTTGATGAAAGGGACTACAGGACGGTATCCTGGGAGATCCCCGTTGTTACTATTGATATTGAGCTGTTCTATTTCTGTGCTTTTCTCTGTTATTTGTATAAATGTTGTTACCTTGCATAATCTGTCTTAATTCACTGTTGTACTCATTATACCGTCTATTTTATAATGTTGGGAACTTTATATTATGTTTGACCTCAGTAGGGCCCTGACCTTCCTCGTCACTACCCAATCAAGGTTAGGCTTTGCATTTACTAAGTACCACTGTGGTGTACTCATTCCCCTTCTGCGCATGTTTTTCATGTGCGGATCCAGGTACCTCCACCCAGGCGTATCACCCTCGAGGCAGAGAGATCTAGCATAGACTTCGAGGTACACCTGCCACATCCGCAGACCAAGTAGTCTTTATCTTATTCTAGCTTTAGCAGTTAGCCTTCCTTTCTTACTGTTGTTTTAGACATTCCAGAGTTAGAGCAGTGTATTACATTCTGTTAGCTTGTGTTCCCATGAGTTTCCGGGTTTTGGGATGGTATTATATTCTTTCGGAGTTGTATATGCCAAGCGGCATCTATATACAGTTTTCTTCTAGCTGTTCAATTTTAAATTATTATTTTTCTGCAAGTTGTATTGTTTTCGCATTGTTAGGCTTACCTAGTCGTAGCCATCACGACATGTTCACGGAGGGCGAACTGGGGTCGTGAAAGCTGCCTCCGCAGCCGCGGTCCGTGGAACCCAACTTCAGAGAGCCAAGTTTTGAAGTCCAAGAGCCTAGTACGGTCGCGGTCCATCTTGTGCGGCCCGTACTGACCCCACAGGGGCATTTTTGTCCAGTTTTTCTAGCTTAGTATAAATAGAACATTTTGCCATTTGTAGGGCATCAGTTAATTCTAGACCTGAGCTGCGCTCGTGAGAACCTCATTTGTAGACATTTTTGGCATCTTAGCTTTAAATTGACGATAGATTCTTGTATTTTAATTTAGGATTTAATTAATATGTCTTGTTTTTCATCTATTTCTTCATTTTCTTCTTCAAAAATGAGTAGCTAAGCCCATTAGCTAGGGTTGTGGCTCAACCCTAGTGTGGGTAATTGATAGGTGTTGCCATCTAGGGTTAGATTGACTATGCGTGTTTGCTATGGGTTGGTTTTATGTTTTAATCTATGAATTGGTTGTTGCAAACATTGATTTGTGCTTTGTGGATTTGACTCTTCTTGAGAAAGAGAGTCTAAGTCTCCAAAATTGACCCAACAAGGAGTTGGGATGGACTCATGAGAAATGATAGTCTCAACTAACGGGTTAAATTTTGAGAGAGTAATCACCCTACTTGAACCCTAGTTTCTTGATCTAATTTGCCTACCTATTTAGTCTCGAGAGAGTCAATTGGGCAAAATCACTCTCTCTACCAAAAGGTGTGAGAATGGGTAAAATTGTGCAACGATTATAGCATAAGCCCCAATTATGTCAATCGAACCTTAGTAACATCTACCCGTCAACTAACCTCCTAGGTGATGTCACGACCCTTGTGCCTATTCTTCCCATTAGATACAACCTTAGCAATTATCTCGTAGCATAATCTAGTTTGATAATAGTAGTTTATAATTGAAAACCCCAAAAATGTTGGAAGTGACATTTAGAACAATTACACGATTCTAGTCTAGATAGATACCAAGCTCTAATTTCTAGCTCTTTGAGGAATTCGATCCCGACCCTCATATCGGGTAAAAGTTATTGCGACCCTGTCTTCCTACTTTATAGTAGTGTGGAGTTGGTTGCGATCAACGGCTTTAAATTGTAATGATGTGTCATGTCACCAGACTAGTTATGTTGGATTATATGATATCGTTGGGATCTAGAAAATAAACAAACAGATGCGATTTCAGTGTGTTGGAAGGAGAATATCGATGTTCGGCTTAGAAATTGCTATGGTACTTGCCATAAGAGAAGTGGCTTCGCGAATTCTTGATTTGAGGAATGGTCACGACTGTCTACGTGTTTCATTTATCGTTGGCAGTATATAGAAGTGTTGGAATGAGGCTTTATTTGATAAGAGGCCTATTATCAAAATTTGGATATTTTGGAGCAATTGCTATTATTAGAAGTTATCGTTACGAGTGTTTGAGTTGTGTGGTATATCATTTTATTGCTTCTGATGTTGCTGATATGGTTTGTTACAGCTTGTTCGGACTTATTCGGGTATAAATATGAGATTCTAATCTCATAGATGATTTCAGAAGTAGAAATATGGTTCCAAGGTTTATGGGCTAGGTTGGATTGCGAAATTTCAGTTATATTGTGTTATCGGACCTATATGAGATAGGGTGACGTGGGATCACCCCGGTTATCCACATGGTAAGGTTATACAGAGACTTGTTGGCTTTTGGAACAACTATGGGAACGTTCAAGGACGAACGTATGTTTAAGTGGGGGAGGATGTAACGACCCGACCGGTCATTTTGAGCTTTTGCACTTTGCTCGCTAGTTCTTGGGCATGACTAGCCCCGTATTATGTATTGTGACCTATACAAATCATCGGTTTTTGTTTTCAGGTTAATCGGAATAGATATGGAAGGATGATTCTCAGCTTGAAGCTTTAAATTTGAAAAGTTTGGCTCAGTCTTGACTTTTAGTATTTGATCTCAGATTCGAATTTTTATGATTTTGTTCGCTCCGTTAGGTGATTTGGGACTTAAGAGCATGATCGAAATGTAATTTGGAGGTCCGTGGTAGATTTAGGCTTGAATTGGCAAAAATAGAATTTTGATGTTTTCCGGTTGATAGGTGAGATTTTGATATAGGGGTCGTAATGGAATTCCGAAAATTGGAATAGGTTCGTTATGTCATTTTTGATGTGTATGCAAAATTTTAGGTCATTCGGATGAGGTTTGATAGACTTTGTGATCGAAAGCGGAATTTGGAAGTTTTTGGAATCCTTAAGCTTGAATCTGATGTTATTCGGTTGATTCGATGTTGTTTGAGGTGTTTTGAATATTGGTATAAGTTTGGATATTGGTATATGACTTGTTCGTGCTTTTGATTGAGGTCCCGGGGGCCTCGGGGTGATTTCGGATGGTTGACGGGAGGTTTTGGAGTTGAGTCTGGTAGCTGAAGTTTTATGGTTGTTGTCATAACCGCATCTGCGGTTGGGAGGCCACATGTGCGACTCCCACATATGCGAAAGCAAGCCACAGAAGTGGCCAAGAGGTGAGTCAGGAGGAGCCGCAGAAGCGGACATCTGGCCGCATCTGCGATGGCGCAGGTGAGAGAGAGTGACCGCAGGTGCGGTCCCAGACCTTTAAGTGAAAATCGCATGTGCGGTGGGCTAGACCGCAGAATCAGGAAATGACCACAGGTGCGGATTCCCTGGGTCAGAAGGTATATATCTCGCCCTTCGCGATATTTGGCCATTTTTCTCAATATTTCATTTGGGGTGAAGCTTTTGGGAGCCATTTCAAGGGAGCTTTTCAGAGGGATTCATTGAGGTAAGGTCCTTGGTTCCTAAGATCGTTATTATGGTGATTTTTATCGTTGTTAGCATGAAATTTAAGGGAAAATCAGTGGTAAATTTGGGGATTTGGGCTTGGTTAATTGGAGATCTTTGATTGGGGATTTGAAGGGCCATTTGAGGTCCGATTTTGATGTTCTTGATATGTATGAACTCGTGGGAGTACAAGTATTTCATTGATATGATTTTTATCGGATTCCTAGAGGTGGGTCCAGGGGTTGGGTTTGGCCAATTTCGGGGTTTTTTATGTAAATTGGTTATTTTTGACTGGGCTTTGTTCCCTTAGCATATTTTGATGGTATGAATATGATTTTGGTTAGATTTGGAGCAACTGGAGGCCAATTCAAGGGGCAAAGGCATCGCGGGCTAGAGTTTGGGCCGAATTGAGGTAAGTAATGGTTGTATATACTGTCCTGAGGGTATGAAACCCCGGATTTCACATTCTTGTGCTACTTTGAGGTGACGCACACGCTAGATAATGAGCGTAGGGTCGTGTACCGTTGGGGATTGTAACTTGGTTTGTCCCGTACAACTGATAAGTCGCGTAATTGATTGAAAACTATTTGATATCATTGTGTGTTGAACAACAACAACAACAACCCAGTATAATCCCACAAGTGGTGTCTGTGTATTGAAAAGTATTGTTATGTTTTGGGCAGAATGCCATATTTGGGCCTCGTGCCAACTGTTTTTGACCTTTTTGAGGCTTTTACTACTATTCCTCACTGTTTTGACTTTATAGCTGTACTCAATCATATTGTGTTTTACTGGTTTCTTAACTCGGCCTTATTTACTCAATTTTGATACTATAAATGATATTCTTGAGCTGAATGCCATGTTTTACTGATAGCTTGAGTGACTTGTGAGGTTAATGGCTGAAAGAGGCTGAAGGCCTGATTTTGAGGTTAATTACTGAGAAAGACCGAGGGTCTGATTGTGAGGTTAATGACTGAGAGAGGCCAAGGGTCTGGTTGTGAGGATTATATATTTATGGATTGGCTGCATGCCGTAACGATGTAGCGTTTGGGATGTAGAAGCCCCTCCGGAGTCTGCACACCCCCAGTGAGCGCAATCGACTATGTATATGGATCAGACTCCACGCCGCAACGATATATGTACCGGGCTGCATGCCACGACGATTGTGATAAGGTACCTATTGAGCGTGAGAGTTGAGTGTGAGCGTTGATTGCTGAGAGTTGAATCATTAGTGACTGAGTGGCTTGCTCGAGGGGCTATATATACATTTACACATATACTAGCGGTGTTTTGCCAGAGGGGCCTATTGATGAACTTACTATTTTAACTCCTTCTTAAAGTGAGTCTCTATTGAATATGTTGATTAAATTATTATTTTCACTCGTCTTTGGGCCGAGCCTCTATTGAAAATGTTAAACAAATATTTTAATCAACTTTCATTTAAACTGAAGTTTTTACAAGGTGTTCGGAATTTAGTCACTGATTTTGCTTTGTTACTCCTACTAAGATTTTTTAAAGTTATGCGATGATTATGAATTTCTGTTTGCCCGATGGGCTGTATACGAACTATGTTTTGGCCGAGGGACCGATTATGATTTTTTTCACTTTCACTATAAATTATGTTGAACTTCTACTGAAACTGTTAGAAAGACATTTTTAAAGGATTTTGCCGAAATGGGAGTTGAACGAGATGATTTGATTTGTATCCTATTTTGGAAACATGATGTACCCACTGTGATGCTATGACGTGGTTTACGTGATTTCTTACTGCTAAATATTTATTTATTTATATTACTTACTGAGTTGGCGTACTCACATTGTTCCCTACAGTTGTGTGCAGATTCAGGTATTTCTGAACTCGGTGGTAGGTTCATCGGAATTAGAAAGGTAGTTGTCTGGCGATCGCAGCACTGCTTTTCTCCCTCCTTATTCTTCCTTATGTATTCTTGTGATTTTCCCGACCATGTTGGTCTTTATGTTTCTAGACAGTGGTAGTAGATGCTCATGACTAGTGACACTCTGATGTCGGACTTGTGTATTTATTCCGCACTATTCATTTAGACTTACATCATGAGATTATTGATTAATAAATGGTATAAAAATGACTTTTATTGAATAATGGTTAATTCGGGAGTTGTGTCGGCTGGCGTAGTTCCACGATAGGTGCCATCACGACCAGGTCGGTTTTAGGATCGTGACAAAAACATAATTTATAAACCTAAAATTTAAAACATTTACAATTAAATAACGCCAAACAACAAATTAACAATATAAAGATGTAATTAAAATTGTGATGTAGTTAAGTTATAAAAAAACTAAATTCAAAACTCTATACGAAAACAAAAGGAAAAATATTAATTGCTTATTGCACATAATACTAAATAATGATTACTAAAAGTTTATGTTTATGGAAAACAATAAAAGAACTTCTTCGTTTAAACTTTGGCATATTTTCAAAAGAATTAGAAAAATAATATGATAATGTTTATATTATTGATACAACACGAAATGTAAAAATAATTAAGATATTATATGATAGAAAATAATGTATATAGAGGAGAATAGAAGTAACTCGAAGGGGTCTACACTTTAAATTTGTTGAATAAACTATTTAAATAGGAAAAATAATATTATTGATAAATTTAAACAAAAAATTTGCGCTACGGAACAAAAACATAAATTTAAATTAAATTTTAGGTTAATACAAAACTATATTCATTTTATTATACTAAAGGTAGAGCAATGAGTAAGGATATTATGTAACGACCCGACCGGTCGTTTTGAGCTTTTGCACCTTGATCGCCAGTTCTCGAGCATGACTTGCCCCATGTAATGTGTTATGACTGAGGTAGATCATTGGTTTTGGTTTTCACGGAAATCGAAAGAAATTTAAAAGAACAGTCCCAGTTGAAAGCTTTAAATTTGAAAGGTCTGACCAAGAGGTGACTTATTTGTGTATGAGCCGGATCAAACGTTTTATGATTTGGTTAGCCCCGTTAGGTTATTTTAGACTTGGGAGCATGATCGGAATGCATTTTGGAAGTCCGTGGAAGGTTTAGGCTTGAATTGGCGAAAATGAGATTTCGGCACTTTCCGATTGGTGGGTGAGATTTTGATATAGAGGTCGGAATAAAATTCTGAGAGTTGAAGTAGCTTCGTTATGTCATATGGGATGTGTTTGCAAAAGTTCAGGTCATTCGGATGTGGTTTAGTTGGGTTTTTTATTGAAAGCGTATTTCGTTAGTTTTTGGAAAACTTAGGCTTGAATTCGATGAGATTTGGGTGATTTGATGTTGTTTGAGGTGTTTTGATGATTGGGAAAAGTTTGAATGAGGTTTTAGGATATGTTGGTGTTTTTGGTTGAGATCTTGAGGGCCTCTGGTGAGTTTCGGATGGTCAATCGGACCATTTTTGGTATTTTAAAGTTGCAGATTTTCTGAAGTTTCTGTTGCAGATGTTTGGCCTTCGCGTTCGCGAGAAGGATAACGCGTTCGCGAAGGGATGAATGAGGAGGCTGTGAATTTGGCCTTCACGTTCGCGATGTTGGTCCCGCATCCGTGAAGGGGTAAGGTCCTGAGTATTTCGTGAACGCGATGTGTTTCCCGCATTCGCATAGTGTAAATGGAGCAGCTGGGGTCCTGGCCCTTTTGTGTTTTACGTTCGCAATATAGGTTTCGCGTTCGCGATGGTATGGCAAGTGGAAACTACGCGTTCTCGTGAAGGATACCGCGTTCGCGAAGGTATAAGCGAAATAGGCATCGCGTTCGCGTCTAGTACGGCACGTTCACGTAAGGAAATGAATGGTCAACGAGATGTTGTGCATCGCGATTGTGAGGTGTTGACCGCGATCATGAAGAAGGATTTTTAAGTGCTGGGCAGAATGTTTTAAAAAGGCTATTCCGCGATTTTAAGGATAAGAACCTCCATGTTTGAGCGATTTTGAGCTTGGGAGAGCTACTTGAAGAGGGATTCAAGGAGGATTGATTGGAGGTAAGATTTTTTAACCTAAAACGTGATTCTATTGTGAAATCTAGCTAGAAATTCATGGAAATCTTGAACAAAAAATGGAAGAACTAGGGCTTGGAATTTTAAATTGGGATTTGAGGGGCCATTTGAACTCCAATTTTGGTGTTCTTTATATGCATAGACTCGTGGAGTGATAAGTAATCTAATCATGTAAAAATTTCTGAGTTTCAAGAAGTGGGCGTGAGGCTCGGGTTTTGGTAATTTCGGGATTTGTGCCCGTTATTGATTATTTTCGCTTGGGCTTTGTTCTCTTAGCATATTGTGATGTATTCGCTCTGATTTTGGATAGATTCGATGCGCATGGAGGACAATTTGAGGGGTAAAGGCGTCGCAAGCTAGAGATTTTGCCTGTTCAAGGTGAGTAATGATTGTAAATGATATTCTAAGGGTTTGAAACCCCGGATTGCACATCGTAGTGCTATATTGAGATGACTTGCACGCCGGATAGTGAGCGTGGGGTAGAGCACCGTTGGGTATTATGACTTGGTCCATCCCGATTGATGATTTTATCGTGTATTTGACTGAAACTTACTTGTTATCATCATAATTTGGGCCGATTGCCAACTATTTGAATCCTTCGGGGATTATTATCACAGTTTCCTCACTGTTTTGACTTATTACTTGAACTCAATCATTGATTTTCACTATTTTACAACTCAGCCACTTTTACTCAGTTTTGAAACTTGAATGATATTTTTAAATGATGTTTTGAGCTGAGAACTACTATTTTACAAATGCTAGAGGGGCTTGTGTTGATTTAATTTGACTGAGTGAGGACGAGAGCATGTGTTATGAGGATACTATGGGATCAGGTTGCGCGTCGTAGCAGTGTTGTACTGGTATCAATATGAGGCCAAGGGCCTGGAGTTAATGCCATGAGATGGCTTGATATTTCGCTTGGGTCGTAAGGGGCCCCTCCCAGAGTTTGTACACCCCTAGTGAGCATCGTCGATAAAATATATGGATGGGGATGCACGCCGCAGTGATGTATGGATCGGGCTGCATACCGCAGCGGTTACTATATGATACTGATCTATATCTTTACTTTGTTTCGTTTGTCTGCCATTATCTGTTGTCTGTGATACTTCACGTGGCATCTACCCGATTGTCTGGCATTATTTGTTGAGTGAGTGTTGTGTCCGAGGGGCGGATTTATGTGCTTACTTGCACTATTTTTTTTGCATTCATTTTCATAACTATTGAAAAAGCCTTTTTTAAGAGGTTTAAACTGAGCGAAGGCATTTTACTAAGATTTCACAGCTTCATTGTTTTTCTCAAGAGGGTTACACTGCTCTGTACAGCATGATCGTTTGCCTTACGTGATTTCTTAATGCTCAGTTATTATTTACCTTTATTAATCATTAAGTTAGAGTACTCACTTTAATCCCTGTACCTCGCGTGCAGATGCAGGTATTTGTTTCCCTGGTAGCGGGTTTTGAGCTGATCGGAGGCTAAGTTATCGGAGTTTAGCGAGGTGACTGCCAGCGTCCGCAACACCGCATTTCTTTCTTTGTTTATCAGTCCTATTTTGTATGATTCAAACTTAGTAGTTGTATTCATACCTTAGTAGATGCTTGTGACTTGTGACACCCCGGTTTGGGCTGTGTCGGGTTGTACTTCCGCTAATTATTATCATTAAATCACATTTAAACTACTTATGAACTATTCAACTGTTTTAAAAGGATGAATTAGGTTTAGTTGGCTGGCCTTGTCCCCACGAGAGGCGCCATCAAGACCGGATCTGGGTTTGGGTTATGACAAGTTGGTATCAGAGCCTAGGTTGCATAGGTCTCACGAGTCATAAGCAGGTTTAGTAGAATCACGTGGATCGGTACGGAGACGTCTGTATTTATCCTCGAGAGGCTGCGGAACCTTTTCACATTCTGGAGTTCTCATGGTGCGCCCTTGATTCAGTTTTAAAAGTAACTCTTGAAATTCCTTTCACGCGTTCATATGCGCACATGAGCGCTCAGTATCAAATGTGCCTTGATGGCTTGTGATTCCCCGATCGAGGGGCGAGATGCGATCTCTGTGAGTTTATGTTGGGCCGGTCTGGAGGACCTGAGGCCGGATATTTGCCTATGGCTTGAGTACCGAGATGCTAATTGTCTGAACAAGTATTTTGAACTTATATGTTCGATAGTGTCCCTGTTAGTAGAAGTGACGGTTGTGGCTATGTGATGAGTATATTAGTACTGCGAGGTTTATCCATATGATTTAGAAGCGACGAGAAGGGTCTGCTGAATGATGGAAGAACTATTAGATGCTTGAAGTCCATCTCGATTCGAGGTATAGCCCGAGTTATTGGCGTGTGAAGAATCTTTCCATGTTCCTAGTTGGGAGTGAGGTAAATTTTATGTTGCGGTACGAGTTTAGACTCAGGAAGACTAAGTGACTTCATACAGTTTATGACGGCGGAAGGTATACAAAAATGTTAATTGAAGGCAAAGCAGATGGGGTATCTCCTGCGAAAAATTCTGGGGTTGTGTAATCCTGATGTGACTCTTAGAAAATCTCATGTGCAAGTGAAGTGCAAGTGTTGAAATTTGAATTTTAGGTCACTTAAGAGAGTAGGCTTAACTGTTGCGAGAATGAGTGCGAGGTTTGCCAAAGATTTAAGTACTAGATGATTGATCATAGGCTAAAAACTCGTATTTTAGTCGTTGTAACAACACTTTAATTACAGCATTTTACAAATGTTTGAGCTTAAATGATTATGAATTGTACTAAATTCATGGTTTATGCCTTGCAAAAAGAGTTTCCAACTTAAGAATTAATTCGGAATGAATTTGAGTAATTTGAGGCTTTGAAGTCTGAGTAAAAGCTAAATAAATCAAGTTGGAATCGTGTTCGGGGGTCACAACGCAAGTCTGGAGAACAAAACAATGAGTCGAGCAGGCATACGACACATTATATAGTAAAATGCCCATAACGTTTTGCTTAGAACTCCGTTTGGACTCCATAATATATTGATGGAAAGCTATTTAAAAGGGCTACAACTTTCATGTTCTGTATTTTACCGACTTCCTATTAGCGGACAAATGCGCAATCAAATGCACTGCAGCGCTAGAAGCGCAGTCAGAGGCGCTGCAACGCTAAATAATGCGCATTCCAAGACAGAACAACAGAAAATTAGCGCTGCCAAATGCGCTGCAGCGCTAGTCCAGTCCGGGAAATCAATTATTTGGGGGTAAAATGGAAAATCTGAGAGGATCCACTCAACTTACAAAAAGTAAAGCTCCATTATTGAGAGGAGATCAGATTTTGAGGGAGATTGGGAAGGAGATTCATCTTGGAGAAGAAGATAAAAAAAGGAACAACATCTTGGAGCAAGGATTGAAAGAGTTTTTCTAAACCTTCTCCTTGTTTTTACTTATATTATTTTCAAGACTTTTATTGTTGATATTTGTATGAATATGAGTAGCTAAAAACTCTAGTATTCTAGGGTCATGGATGTTAGATGATCTTGTTATTTGAAGCTTAGATTGAAGATCTTGAATTTATTGTTATGGGTTGTTTATTTGATTTTGGTTTTAATTATTTTACTGAGTAGCTAACAGTGAAACATTATTTACGAACCTTGAGTTAAACTTGACAAAGGAAATTCTTGGTTGCATATAAAATCAAATAGAACAAGTTTTGAATCCCGGGCATCGGGTGAAGGATTTGCAATTAAGATAGACATATACTTAATTGCCTTATTTGGTTGAAGAATAGGAGTTCTAAATGCATTCTTTTTAATATTAATACCATAGACATATAGGTATTGATTAAACTTGAATAGATTCATAAGAACTCGAAAGATTCTTATGAATATTATTAACCTTATAATCAACAACTCGGATAATTCAATAAATCAATTATAAGTTCGGAAAGTAGCATGATCGCTAGCAAGTCCATGACCCTGGAATATATTTATCCAAATTGTTATAAAAATATTGTGGAATTGTTGTAGTAACTTTGCCTTGAATTATTGTGCAATTATTAAGTATATTGTAAATTGGTTCTTTATATATTTTATGATAATTTAGCTTGAATTGAGTCTACATCAGTCGAGAAGTTGATCTCAACTCCTCGTGGGAACGATACTCTACTTACTACTATATTACTTGTCGGTCGCGTACACTTGCGTGAGTGTTTTGGTCGCAACAATGATCTGTGTTTTCACCAGCTTACAAAGGATTCGAGTTTAATCTCACTATAGTATTGTGGCATCAATGTAATATAAGTGTTACGAGTTATTGAGTGTATTTTAATCTATGGCTTCGAGCCAAGTGGGGGAGTTTACGGTGAATAGTTGAGTGCATGGTTAGGTGCTATGTAGGTTCCAGTTCAAGGCGTGCGGGCGAATCAGTATGGCTTACGGAAATTGAGACCGAGGATGGCTCGAGTAAAGGAAAATTTTGACAATGATTATATTATGCTTCATAGGGTAAGGAAATCACGGGATGTCTTAAGTTGTTATTGGTAAAGAATGCTCGGTGCATAGAGTAGGAAGTTGCTTAGTTATATTGGGATAAGGATTTCATTCTGTTGTGTGGGTGTGCCAATGAGGCACGGGTGGTTCTGTTCGTTGGGTCAGGTAAATTGCAATTGAATAAGAGCAAATGACTCTCGATAATAGTTCTAATGTGTTCAATATTCTACATGTAACAATCAGGTGTCTTAAAGTTGTATACGTGGTTAGAAACTGAGTTTTATTGGAAGAGGTCAAGACTTGTGGTATTTCTATGTTAATTGTTGAGGGATAGGTTAATCCGTCTGTTGTTGAGCTTACTAGTTATCTGAGAGATCTATGAGTTTACTTTCTGTGTTGCGAGACATTATGATTTGTTGGTTATGGGCACATATGGTGCGGTTTTATTGGGGTTCATAGTGGAAGTCGAGCGGGGAGAATAATTGGGTGTTGCTCGGTGAATGGCGTATTGGTTATGTCCTATCAGGATTGCGTGGTATATGCTACTTGTTTCACCGAGGGTGTAATGATTTGCTTTGGTTCCAGACATTAGATTGTGCGTGGCTATCGATTTTGATCATAGTGACTTGAGGTTTTTCATGTGGAGCAATGTTTGGTTAGGATCGTGCATTGTAGCGAGGCTACGTGGAGATATGACCTTTCGGAGTAGATTCGTGTGTTCTATTTCAATGATGTGAGGCGGGTTCTTAGCCTTGTGTTGTGATGGTACTGGTGAGCTTGAGCTATAGCTCTTTCATTTGAGTTATTTTCATAATTTGGATTATGTTCAGACTGCTGCTTATTGGTGCGCATATTGCGCAAGTTGTGGCTTAGGCCTGTATTGATGTGTCATGTCACCAGAGTAATTGTGTTGGATTAGATGAAGTCGTTGGGGTCTGTAACGAATACAAACAGATTCAATTTCAGCAGGTCTGATGGATAAATATCGAGGTTCGGTTCGGAAATTTTCTATGGTCCTTGCCAAAGGAGAAGTAACCTTATGGATGGCTGATCTGGGGAATAGTTATGGTTTATTGCGTGTTTCATTTATCATTGGCAGTATATGGAAGTGTTGGAATGAGACTTTAGTTTATAAAATGTTTTCTACCGGTATTCGGGTGTTGCGTGTAGCTGTTGTGAATGGAAGTTATCACTACATGTATTTGAGTTACGTGGTATATCAGATAATTGCACTTGAGGTTGAGTTACGGGCTTATTTTGAATATAAATGTGAGATTCTGATCTTACGTATGATTTCGGAAATGAAAATGTGGTTCTAAGGTTTATGGGCTAGATTGGGTTATGAAATTTCAGTTACAATGTGCTAATGGACCTATATGAGATAGGGTGATGTGGGATCACCCCCGGGTATAGGCATGGTAAGGTTATTCAGCGAGTGGTTGGCTTTTAGAACAACTCTGGGTACGTTCGAGGATGAACATGTGTTTAAGTATGGAGAATGTAACGACCCGACCGGTCGTTTTGAGCTTTTGCACCTTGATCGCTAGTTCTCGGGCAACACTTTCCCCGTGTAATGTGTTATCAGTAAGGTAGATCGTTGGTTTTGGTTTTCACGGAAATTGGAAGGAATTTGAAAGAACAGTCCCAGTTGAAAGCTTTCAATTTGATAGGTTTGACCAAGAGTAGACTTATTTGTGTATGAGCTTGGATCGGAAGTTTTATGATTTTTTTAGCCCCGTTAGGTTATTTGAGACTTGGGAGCATGATCGGAATGCATTTTGGAAGTCCGTAGAAGATTTAGGCTTGAATTGGCAAAAATGAGATTTCGATATTTTCTGGTTGGTAGGTGAGATTTTGATATAGAGGTCGGAATGAAATTCCGAGAGTTTCAGTAGTTTCGTTATGTCATTAGGGATATGTGTGCAAAATTTCAAGTCATTCGAATGTGCTTTGGTTGGATTTTTTATCGATAGCGTATTTCGATAGTTTTTGGAAAACTTAGGCTTGAATTCGACGAGTTTTGGGTGATTTGATGTTGTTTGAGGTGTTTTGATGATTGGAACAAGTTTGAATGAGGTTTTAGGATATGTTGGTGCTTTTGGTTGAGGTCCCGAGAGCCTCGGGTGAGTTTCGGATGGTCAATCGGACCATTTTTGGTATTTGAAGTTGCAGATTTTCTAAAGTTGATGTTGCAGATGTTTGGTCTTCGCGTCCGGGAGAAGGCTAACGCGTTAGCGAAGGGATGCATGAGGAGCTTTGAATTTGGTCTTCGTGTTCGCGATGTTGGTCCTGCGTTTGCGAAGGGGTGAGGTCCTGAGTGTTTTACGAACAAGATGTGTTTCCCGCGTTCGCGTAGTGTAAATGGAGTAGCTGGGGTCCTGACCCTTTTGTGTTTTGTGT
Source organism: Nicotiana glauca (assembly GCA_026770625.1). Taxonomy (NCBI): domain Eukaryota; kingdom Viridiplantae; phylum Streptophyta; class Magnoliopsida; order Solanales; family Solanaceae; genus Nicotiana; species Nicotiana glauca. The sequence goes on along the minus strand of MU771634.1, from coordinate 22,947 downwards.
TCGCAATATAGGTTTCGCGTTCGCGATGGTATTGCACGTGGAAGCTATGCATTCACGTGAAGGATATCGCGTTTACGAAGGTTTAAGTGGAATAGGCATCGCGTTCGCATCTGGTACGTTGAGTTCGCTTAAGGCAATTAATGGTCAACGAGATGTTGTGCATCGCGATCGCGAGGTGTTGACCGCGATCACGAAGAAGGATTTTTAAGTGCTGGGCAGAATGTTTTAAAAAGGCTATTCCGCGATTTTGAGGATAAGAACCTCCATGGTTGGGCGATTTTTTAGCTTGGGAGAGCTAATTGAAGAGGGATTTAAGGAGGATTGATTTGAGGTTAGATTTTTGAACCTAAAACGTGATTCTATTGTGAAATCTAGCTAGCAATTCATGGAAAACTTGAACAAAAAATGGAAGAACTAGGGCTTGGAATTTTGAAATTTTAAATTGGGATTTGAGGGGTCATTTGAACTCCGATTTTGGTGTTCTTTATATGCATAGACATATGGAGTGATAAGTAATCTAATGATGTGAAAATTTCTGAGTTTTGAGAAGTGGGACCGAGGCTCGGGTTTTGGTAATTTCGTGATTTGTGCCCGTTATTGATTGTTTTCGCTTGCGCTTTGTTCCCTTAGCATATTGTGATGTATTTGCTCTGATTTTGGATAGTTTCAACGCGTGTGGAGGCCAATTTGAGGGGAAAAGGCGTCGCGATCTAGAGATTTCGCCGGTTCGAGGTGAGTAGTGATTGTAAATAATATTCTGAGGGTTTGAAACCCCGAATTGCACATCATAGTGCTATATTGAGGTAACTTGCACGCCGGATAGCGAGCGTAGTATAGAGCACCGTTGGGGATTGTCACTTGGTCCGTCCCGGTTAATGATTTTACCGTGTATTTGACTGAAACTTACTTGTTATCATCATAATTTGGGTTGATTGTCATATTTGGGCTTCGTGCCAACTATTTGAACCCTTTGGGGATTATTATCATTGTTTCCTCAGTATTTTGACTTATTACTTGAACTCAGTCATGCTGATTTTTACTGTTTTACAACTCAGCCACTTTTACTCAGTTTTGGAGACTTAAATGATATTTTTAAATTAAGTTTTGGGCTGAGAACTACTATTTTACAAATGCTCGAGGGGCTTGTGATGATATAATCTAACTGAGTGAGGCCGAGGGCCTGTGTTGTGAGAATACTATGGGATCGGGTTGCGCGTCGCAGCAGTGTTGTACTGGTACCGAAATGAGGCCGAGGGCCTGGAGTTGATGCCACGAGATGGCTTGATATTGCGCTTGGACCGTAAAAGGCCCCTCTCGGAGTTTGTACACCCCTAGTGAGTGCCATCGACGAAATATATGGATTGGGCTGCACGCCACATCGGTTACTATATGGTACTTATCTATGTGTTTACTTTGTTTTGTTTGTCTGCCATTATATAATATATGTGATACTTCACGTGGCATCTACCCGATTGTCTGGCATTATCTGTTGAGTGAGTGTTGTGCCTGAGGGGCGGATTTCTGTGCTTACCTGCACTATTTGTTTTGCATTCATTTGCATAATTGTTGAAAAAGCTATTTTTTAAGAGGTTTAAACTGAGCGAAGGCATTTTTCTAAGATTTCATAGCTTCATTGTTTTTCTCGAGAGGGTTACATTGCTTTGTACGGCATGATGGTTTGCCTTACGTGATTTCTTAATGCTCAGTTATTATTTACGTTTATTACTCACTGAGTTGGAGTACTCACTTTACTCCCTGCGCCTCGCGTGCAGATGCAGGTATTTGTTTCTCCGGTAGCAAGTTTTGAGCTGATCGGAGGCTAAGTTATCGAAGTTTAGCGAGGTGCCTGCCAGCGTTCGCAGCATCGCATTTCTTCCTTTGTTTATCAGTCTTATTTTGTATAATTCAGACTTCGTTGTTGTATTCATACTTTAATAGATGCTCGTGACTTGTGACACCACGGTTTGGGCTGTGTTGGGTTGTACTTCCGCTAATTATTATCATTAAATCATATTTAAACTGCTTATGAATTGTTCAACTATTTTAAAAGAATGAATTGAGTTTAGTTGGTTGGCCTTGTCCCCACGAGAGGCGTCATCACAACCGAGTCTGGGTTTGGGTCGTGACACATTAAGTAATGCGGTAAGCTAATAAAAAATACATGGCAATATAGCAAGTGTGCATTATGGTTAAGCCAAGTTGCAAGTTAATATGAAGCCACTTGGCAAATTATGACAATATTTGTTATAGTATTTAATTTAAATTGAAAATTATGATATTTATTTAAATTTAAATAAAAAGATAGTAAATAAATTTTTTTGAATGGGAATGGAAAGAAAGTTAAACTTGAATTGATTGATTAATTAATTAGGAAATCTAATCAATACTAATTGTTCCAATTCGAACGGGAGGCTCAACGAGTGAGGCGAATTGTTCTAAATAATGAGAAAGATTTTATTGAAATTTGAGTTTACAAACAAAAAAAAACGTGTTTGTTACTAGAAATAAGACTAAAAAATCTAGGTTCGAACCCATAATTATAATTACTGAGTTGTTTGATCGAAACTTAACTTTCGTAACTACCTTAGGGATAATGTTTAACTATGAATCGACTCAAGCATTGGCTAAACAAATGTCAATTGTGTTGCCATACGGTAAAATTAATTCTCTAATATTTTATAATTTATTTTATATCTCAATTGTTTGGAAGCAATACATACATTTTTTTTTCTATTAGTGCTAGCAGTTGCTATGCTAAATATATAAGAAGGGAGGATAAATTCTTCTCTAATGGCCCAGGTATGGACAATGACTTTTTAGCGCGTTGTTGATATTTATGTTCTCTCAACAAAAACAATTGTGTGTGTATGTATGTCAATTAGAGTGAAATAGATTTGGATAGGGTAAGCGATCACGCCCAACTCTAGTCCTAAAAAAGATAAGCGGTCGCTGCAATTATAATCCGGTCTAAAAATTTGGAGTCGAATCCCACAGAGAACTAAGGCTTAGCTATATTTGTTTAATATCACTAAAAAGACAAGTTTGAATAATTTTCAAAATTAAAAAGATTGAGATTTATTTTCTAACTAATTAACTAACAATACTAGAAAACGGTAAAATTATCAACTAACGAGATAAAGGGTTGGAGACTAATTAAGCAGGTCTAGAGTTATGATTTCCCCTGTCATTGATTTCCTTGGTTGTATGTTTCTTATAGCGTTGACTTAGTTGCCTTTATCAATCATGAACTCTGCAGCTATGATAAATCTCTCTCAAGCAATTATGATAATTTACTAGACGCACTTTCTCAAGCTACGCTAGCTAGATTCGCATTATAGTTCACTTAGATCGCACCCGAGATATCGTTATCTCCAATCCAACCTCTAAACCCTCGGTTATGACTCTCGCCTATACTCCGGGAGTGATGTTGTTCTGACAACTACCTAAATATGCACTCTCTCTCAAGCAGATACATAATAAATAGGAACGGCTAATTGAGGGTCCTTTCAATTACCAAAATCAAAACGTAGTTGAACAAATAAAGATTAAAAACTAACTCAAAACTGTATTAATATAACAACCACTTCATCCCCAAGAGGTTTCACCAAAACCTTAAATTAAAAGATTTAGCTACTCATAATAGTATGTAAAACTACAATACTAAAAGTCATAACTAACAATGAAAAATAGGAAGAGGAAGAAAATCTCGTAGAAGAATTCCCCGACTTGCTCCTATTGTGTCTCTTGTTTTTTTCCTTGTTCTAAATCCTAAAAACTTATTTTCCGCTCCTTTGGACGAACTAAACATTTTATAGGTTGAGGGGATTGGTCTTGAACTTCCAAAAGTACCCTTCAGATCTGTTTTTCCGTCTAGACTAGCACGGTTGCGCTAAGACCGCGCTAGTTGGGTTATATTCTTTCTCCGTCCGCGTCAGGTCCGCAGTTGCAGTTGCAATCGCATTTTTGACCCTATTCCGTTTGGAATTTAGAAAAACGTAAAACAAAAAAGTTGTAGATCTTTGAGTTAGCTTTCCAACCATATATTGAGCAGCCCGAATAGAGTTCTGAGAAAAAGTTATATCTATTTTTACTAGACAGTGCACAATATACCTACTCGATTCTTCGTTCGCTCTAACTATCATCCGTTGACCCACAAACACGATCTTAGCTTAATTCCTTGAGCTTTTACTCAGAATTCAAAGCTCCAAATTACTTGAATTCATTCCATAACGTCTGTGAGCACGTGATTTTTGCCCTATATGAGAATTACTCCCAAAAATTCAAAATAAAATAGTTTTGTGTTGTGTGTGATTTTTGGTGGATTTTTGTGTTATTTTTCTTTATTGTTTGCATTTGTCTGTATGTGTTTATTCGTTCAATTAATATAAAATACAAAAATATGTTGCATTTACATCTAGGATTTATTAGGAGTAATTAAGTTTTGTTTTACAAAAATGAAAATCACAAAAAAATAATACTTTACACTTTAGCATTTAGAGGTCTAGTTGTGTGATTTTATTTCAAATTGATATTTAATGGTGTGTTAATTGTTAGTAGAAGTTAATTAGTATTTTATAAGTTAATTTGATTTTGTAATGTAATTTAGAATTTTGGGTTTTAATAAATTAGTAATTAAAAAGAAAAGAAGAGAAATGGAAATCAAATAGAAAATCGGACCAGGCCACCCCAAACCAGCCCCAATTGCACCCTTACCCGGTCCAATTGGCCCAAGCCTCACAGACGCACCAAACGACGTCGTTCTGTCATGCCCAATCTAGGTCATTGATCTCACTTGATCAACGGTCCAGATCGTCCACCCTATAACCCACATCCAGCCCGACCCGTTACCATCTCTCAACCCGCCCCGTATCACCTTAAACGACCCCGTTTAGTCTTAAGTGATTCAATCGGGACCGTTGTATCCTATCATCCAACGGCCCTGATTAATCAAGGCTTTTCTAATATACCAAATACGGTACTCTACCCCCCCTCCCCCCACACACAAAAAAAACAAATCAGACCCCCTTTCACCCCTGTCTCTCTAACCTCAGGGACCCCCCTGTAACGCCGCCCTCAACCATCGGGCTCCGCCCACCGGAAATCGCCTCACGGCGGTTCCGGTGGCCCAAACGCCTCCATCATCACACCATCGAACCTCCACGACCTCCCCATTCCAATCCCATGCTTCCCTTCCTTCGAATCTAGCCCAGTTGCTTCGAATCTCAATTTTTGGTCAAGAACCCTAGCGCCGCCACAGGATCCCCGGTGGCGGCGGCGCCTCCAAACGCCTCATCTTCACACCATACCATCACCGGACCTCCTTCATCCCATACCCGTCACCACTTTCTCTCGAATATCACTCCAACCCTTCGAATATTGGATCAAAGATGAACCCTAAAATCCCAAAAATGGGCGAGTGGGCATTATTGCTAACGGATTAGGTCCGTTTGGACTTTATTCTTGTGTTTTGCTAAAACAAAACACACGATTAATGTCTGAATGGACCAAAATTGGAGAGATGTGGAAAACTCAAGTTTGTTCTTGCTTAGATCGATTTCAGGTACTTCTGTTTCCATCTTTTCTTGATTATTTTGAGTCGTTTGATGTTGTCTTGTTCTCCTACTGCCCCTTTCTTTCGATTTCTTTCTCTTCACAGTTTCGCCATTTCAGCTTGTATAATTAGGTCGATTGTTTGTTTGTTCGTATACGGTTATCGACTATGAATCAATTGTATGTTAGTTAATCCGTTACGAACTGGATACGAAGTTTAATCGATAGTTAAAATGTTACTGATTTTGATTTTTAGTTTGTGTGGAAATTTCTGTTTGCATTTTTTGTTTGAGAATTCGATTCGCTTTGCTGGTTGTTCGACTCACTAGTTAAGCTCACTGTTAATTGATTTTGTTTGGGTCTGTTGAATCATAATGTGTTTATTGCTGAGTTTAATGGATAACTGGATAGTTTTTTGAGTTTAAGATTACATTTTTAGTTAAGTTTACATTCAGAATTTAGTTTGGTTATAGCTGCATCCCTAATGAAGTTTTCAAGGGTAGTTTGGAGTTTGAGAAGTTGAAAATGGTCCAGTGAGTTGGTTGACAGGTGATACTAGTGGACTAATAAGTTAATACATTGATCAATACACTTTAGGGTCAGAAAGAAAAAGAGATCACATGGGCACCATTGTCACAAAGTCTGAAGGGACTAAAACAGAAAAAACATGCTGCCCATACTTAATTAAAATAGGAAACTAGGCTGCCCATACCCCTGTGATTTAAATAAAGGAAGAAACATGTCAGTGGGGGTACTGACTAATATTTAATATTTCTGAGTGGAGAATTCAGGGAATATGATGGGTAAGAAATGGTTTTCTAATGGCTTAAGTGTTTAAACAGGCTGGAAAAAGTGGACATTTTTTAATTTAAAAGGGGTTAGTTCTAGTCTATAAAGGGGGAGAATACATACAGAACAGCGGGTTTTTAAAAAAAGAAAGAAGAAGAGGGAGAGGAGAGCTGAAAGCAGTGAGTTTTGGAGAGAACAATAGGGAGTATTCCGAGAAAACACCCTTGTTTGATCGAGATTTTGAGTTTTGATTTCAACTAGTATTAGCTATTGATATCTGAAGTTTCTTGAGTGTCCTGGAACCTGTTTTCCTATTTTTGTTTGAACCTGATCAAATTATTTTCAGTCCACTTATTGATTTGGTTTCAAGCACTTCCTGGTTTGGTCTCTAGCTTGAATTTGGTCTGTTCAAGTCAATTATAGGCTGTCTATTGGTTGTTGTTTTCATTGCTGGGATTCTAGACTTGACTGTGGATTTTCTTGGTTTGTTGAAACTGTTACTGCACTGTTTGCATCTGCTCACTACTATCGATCCTCACTCGTTTCATATTCTATTTTCCAGGTAGATGTCCTGTAACTCTTGGATTTTGGGGAATTGAAATGATGTGATGTTTATTTTCTCATATTGGATTCTCTAAAGTGTAACTAGTGTCTTGTATATTATTCTAGCTTAGGTATTTGACTGTGAACTGTTTAAAACTGGAAATTCATAATTGGAATTAGTTTATCAAGTCTATAACTGTTGGTTTTGTAATACTTGCATGGAATATTTTAGGTGTTCTTTCGTTTTAATCCTCAGCCATGGCGCTCCTTAGATAATTATATATTTTGTATTAATTCGAACTATAGTAGCCATCAGTTGATTGATGATTCTCCTGTGTATTCGAGATTTCAGATAGAGTAGAAGTTAATTGGAGATGAAACTTGAAATACGAATTTATGTGATTGCGTTGTCACAAAAAATCAAATGATCTCTGATCTTAAGAACTGTAACTTCGAATTTCAGATTCAGTAAATGATCTTGCAAAGTAGTCAAGTCTTGTCCTTGTTAATATGCATATTAGTAATTGTGGGTTAGCAGTTCAAAGCAATAGCTTGTTTAAATTGAATCATGCATCGTCAACTAAATTAGCCTGAATCAGTTAACTATTGTCTCATTAGTTCAAGTGTATGAGTATTATTTCTCCTTGATTAATAGTTGTTGGATACATGGGTTTTACTGGTTATTGGGTTTTAAGGGAACCAGACTTTTTCATAAGCCTGGTTTATTGGGCCATCAGTCACGAAATAAATTCATAAGGTTCGTCCATGCCAAATGAAATAATCGTTTAGGATCTTCTTTTATTTTAGAGACAAATAAATAGAAGAATCATAGTCGCTCTAGGATATCCTTAAATAAAAATAAGACGAGCCTCGCAAAAAATAAGCATGCAAATTGTGGGGCCCTCAATAAATGCATATGCAAAATACTTAGATTTCGGATGTGTCGTTTAGCGAGTTTCACGGCCTTTCCCAAAGATAATAACACGTTAGACTCTTTAGGCGCGATTTTAATTAAATTACATTCTTAAGTTCGGGTGTACATTTATGTGACCCAAATCCAAATCTCAACGGAGTTGAAATGTATCAACAACCACGGGTGCATTGATTGCGACGTGGTTCGAGACGCATTTTCACGATGTTGCAATTCTATTTAAAAATAAAAGCGGTTTAAAGTTAATAAAAGAACATAAGCTATAACATGTATTAAAATCATATATTTTAGCCATCTATAATAATTCAAGCAACCGTGCTAGAACCATGGGATCCAGGGGTGCCTAACACCTTCCCTCGGGTCAACAGAATTCCTTACTTAGAATTTCTGGTTCGCAGACTTCAGTTGGAAAGTTGAAAATTTCCTCGATTCGGGATTTAAATAAATCGATGACTTGGGACACCGTAATTTATTCCAAGTGGCGACTCCGAAATAAACAAATAATCCCATTTCGAATAATGATACTTTAAATGAAAAAACTCCCTCACATCCACCCTCCGGGGTAGGGTGCGTAAAAAGGAGGTGTGACAGCTCTGGCGACTCTACTGGGGAACGCAAACCCAGAACCACTGGTTTAGGGTTTAAGAATTCGAGCTTTGAATAATTGTTTCATTTGGCTTATTTATTATCTGATCTTTATTATATGTTTGTCTTAAATGTGCTAAGTGTTGCTTTTACCGCTTTGATATTTTGTGAATTGTATATAAACTGTGCCGAAACCCATTTCTTCTCTGAGTCTTCTTGAAATTAAAATTGGGCATTTGCTTGACATAGCCCGCTTTCTTTGAGATAGCCGAGGTTCTTGGAACCCGGTGAAGGATTTTAATCACCCATGTTTTAGGCGGGGAGCACCACCAGTTAAGCCAGAAAGCAATGCTACCGGTACACTGACCCTCATCGGCTCGAGTTGTCCGCTCGAGTAAGCCAGTCTAGATACTTTCTCCAATAAGATGTTAACTTAGAATAACAAAGCCCCATGTTGGATCCCTAGTAGGAATGTTTGTTTGCATCATGTGCATTTGACTTAGGGGACTTAACACAGGGGTTGGGTCCGTCTAGGACAGGCAACTGGAATTGAAAAGGCCATCCTGATGCATCTTACTTGCTACCTGTGCATTCATTTTGTTTCGGACTAGCATGTTGACCGGTTTCTGAAAATAGGGAATATTGGAAAATTGTGAAAAAAAAAGAAAAAAAAAATCATAGAGAGATAACTACTTATTTTTGGAAAGAAACCAATGCCCAAATAATGTCAAAACCCTGCTGAATTTTTGAAAAAAATAAAAGAAAAGAAAATGTTTTGTTTTCAAAAAAAAAATAATTTGTTTTATTTTGATGAACTACGCAAGTTTGATTCTCACTGGATGTAGGATACGTAGGCAACCCATATCGGGCTCAATTATTTTTAAAGTATTGAATTTAGGGGTAAATAAATGTCTTTAGTCAAGGTAACGCCATTCTTGGGAAAACAGCCAAACGCCTACAAAAGGGCGTCGAAGGACTGTTTTGCAAGAACAGCTACCTATGGTCATACCGAATTCTCTTGCACATCCTTCAAATCTTCTTCAAGTGCTGAAAGGCCGTGTTGACAAAGACCGGATATTTTTAAAATAGCGATGAGCAATGACAATTTTCCTTCATCCAAAACAAATTGATCATAGTCTGTGTATAGCTTAGGAGAGTCTTAAATTTTATATTTTATTTTTATTTTTTAGGATCAGCATGATTCCCCCACAAAGAAATGGTCAGAAAAGGGCAAGAGATGAAGCGCCTCCTATGTTCATGATCCGAGATAAGACCCCGAGCAGTCTCTGTAATTGGTGGGCTAGTTTTGCTACTTGGGAACGAAATCAAGTTTTTAAGCACCTCAAGTTTCTTCCAGACATCGTGGGAATTGAGCCGGACAGGGACCTGATTGAGGCTTTGGTAAGTTTTTGGGACTCAACAAATAATGTCTTCAGATTCAAAGATTGCGAAATGACACCCACCTTAGAAGAATTAGGTGGGCTCACAGGATTTGGGAAGGATCTTCATAGAAAAAAAACCCGCCGCTCCCAGGAAAGTAGGTGTGAATAACTTTTTGAAGAAATTATGCCTCCATCGAACCCCAATGGATTGCTTAAACGAAGGCTGGGTTCCATTGAAATACCTTTACGACAGGTTTGGTGACAAGGAAGGATTTGAGAGATTCTCAACCACGGAATTCGTCAACCAATTAAGTTATGACGCCTCGAGGGATTTGAGAAACTTCGCATTCATGATTGCTTTTCTAGGGACCATGGTCTTTCCAGAAACGTGATGGGCGCATCAGAATTCGTTTATCAGCAGTGGTCTCGTATTTGCAAAGTAGCGAAGAACATACCATTCTTCCTATGATCTTGGGGGACATTTTTCGAGCATTAACTCGATGCCAAGAAGGTGGACATTACTTCAAAGGATGTAACATTTTGCTGTAAATGTGGTTTATAGAGCATCTTTATCATCACCCAATAGTGATAAATTTCAACGAAAATTGGCTGAATTACATTCGTTTCCGTCCGAGCAGGGTTGCATGCTGTAATCTTCCAGATGGAGTGAAGGCGTGGCGGGAATTACTCAGTTCATTGGAGTCAGATAAACTCACTTGGAACTATTATTGGTTCCCTTCTGCTAAGGTTATGCACATGTCGACATATCGCCCATTCTACATACTCATGGGTTTCAGGGGTTTCCAGCTATACGCACCATTACGTGTCGTGCGCTAGTTAGGGAGAGAACAAAAGAGACCCCCGACTGAGGATATGTGTCCATCTGTGTGGTAATTCACAATAGAGGAACCCCCAAAGGAGTCTTATGCACAAAAGGTTTGGTTTGGTAGTCGATTTTATGACACCGATGAAATGGTAGCAGATCGAGAACGAGGGGAAGTAAGCTTTGCATACTTTGAGTGGTTTCACAACCAGGTGATACCTGAGCAAAGAGAAAAAAGGTCTGTAAAGTATGCAGTCGATTGGGAGAAGGAGATAGAGTTCAGAGTTAGGAAGGCTAAAAGCGAAATGGCACGAGAATTTCAATCTCATATTGGAACCTTGCGAGAGGATAAAGGAATACTGGAAGCGGCCATGGACATACAACAGGATGATTTTGATCAGGAAAGGGTTGATTGGGTACAAGAGAAGCAAGCACTCCAAGTCCAAATTCAAAAGATGAAGGAAACTGCAAAGAGGTCACAAAGGAGCCAGGCTGATGAGGTACTCATAAATAGTTTGGAAAAGAAAGCCCTCGAATATCAAGAAGACTTGGAGAGAGCGGAAGCCACTCTGACAAGGATTCGGGCCAGATGGACGTAGGGAGCCCAACAACGGGCACTTCATATGCAGCAAATAAAAAGAGATTACGAGGGGATGATCACCGTCCTGAGAGGAACAAATTCCACTCTCGAAGAGCGGGTCTTTAAATAAGCTCGAGATGCCAGGACAGATAGAAAACGCTGCTACGACTTGATGGCACGGATGGAAAAACAAATGGATAAGTTCCTGAACCAGCTCACTGACAACGCTCGGGTACTGGAGGCAAAGAATCATCAAATAGAACAACTGCTTAGGGAAAGGGATAGAATCAGGGGTAGAATCAAAGAGATCGGGCACTACATCACCATGAGGTGCCTAGCATATGAGCAAATGCCCCGTACTACCCTCTTTTATTCGGTTATGGGATATTTCTACCAGATCATGGAAGAGTTGAGAGGTCTGCAAAGGGATCTTGCACCGAAATCCATGGCAAGGCCAAACAACCCCTCGCAGACGCAAAAGTTAAAAGCTCTGAAGCATGTTTAGTTGAGTCTGTATTTTCTTTATCTTTTAGAGTCTATTGTCCGTTTGGAGTTTGTATTTCCCTTTTGCATCAAAGTATCTAGTTTCCATTTTTCAAAAAATGTTTATCCTTGTGAGCAGAATATTTTGACAATAAAAAGCAAAAAGTCCAAAAAAAGTGATGTCTTTATTTTTACACTTGTGGCCTGAACTACGCTCGCTCTGATTCATGCGGGGACATGATACGTAGGCAATCCACATAAGATTCGACCACCATTAAAAGAAAATTAAAAAAAATGAAATAAAAGGAAAGAAAAAAACAAAGAAATAAAGGAAAGTTTGGGAGGCATTTAAAAAGGAGAGCGTAAAGAGAAGCCGGAATGATGCATGCAACCAATGCAAACACATGTAGAAACCCACTTAACTGTATAGGTGCATCACACCCCCAACGTGAGATTACCTATCTGTTATTTGATTCGAACTAACCGTTTGGCTTGCTGCGAATCCAGGTTTTATTAGAAAGGTGTTTTGTTTTGTGGTAGTCTGGACTCACATTCATACTTTACATGGTCGAAGGGAAGCGTTCAACCACCTGTCACAAAGTCAAAAAGAAGTGTTCACACTTACTTCACAAGGTCCAAAGGAAGTATAGAAATGTCTTCAGAAATCCCTCCACCAACAATTCCTATTTCAGAGGAGAGTTCAATCACGGCCATCCCAACTTCCGAATCAGCAACTGGTGAGGAAAACAGAATCATACGTCTCCGCATAATGGAAATGTGGGATGCCTAGAACAATGGAAGAGAACTACAAAATGCAATCCCTGGATTCCCCGAACTATTTCCTAGGACAAGTGGGACTTCCAACGTCCCCATAAGTTATCCAACTACCCCATTCGGGTATCCTACCATGTCATCTCACTTTGCCGGATCACCTTCTGAGTCTCACCCCCAGGTGTCGGCGACAGGTGCGGCCTTAAACACATTCACCGCACCGCCTTGTCCAGCTGCGGCACGACCCGCTATACACATGCCTAATTTTGACTCATCTTCATTCACATTCCAAGCACCATCCTTCTCGTTGGAACTTTCCCAGTTTGCCACCAGCACTTACCCTCAGCAGCCTCGATACGAGCTTACGCCTGGGCAAGACCAAAATCCCAGAGTACCCGAGCAGGACGATATGGATAAGAGAATGAGAAGCCTCGAACAAAGTCTAAAGAACATGCAAGGTTGGAGCGGGCAGAAGAGTGTCTTCTATGCAGATTTGTGTATGTTCCCACATGTCCATTTGCCGTCAGGGTTTAAAACACCAAAATTTGAAAAGTATGACGGGCACAGCGACCCCACTGCTCACTTGAAGAAGTATTGCAATCAGTTACGAGGAGTCGGGGCAGGGAAGAGTTATTGATGGCATATTTCGGGGAAAGCTTGACCGGTATTGCTTCAGAATGGTTTGTGGATCAAGACATCTCTCATTGGCATATCTGGGATGATCTTGCCCGAGACTTTATTCGACAGTTCCAATACAACATAGACATTGCACCGGATAGGAATTCTCTGACAAATCAAAAGAATAAATCCTCAGAAAATTTCAGAGAGTACGCTATTAAGTGGCGCGAGCAAGCTTCAAGAGTGAAATCTCCCATGGATGAGATAGAGATGGTCACTGCCTTCCTGCAAGCCCAAGAGCCCGATTACTTCTAGAATATGATGTCGGCCATGGGAAAGCCTTTTGCAGAAGCAATCAAAACCGGGGAAATGGTAGAGAATGGTTTGAAAACGGGAAGAATCCTGAGCCAAGCAGCCATAAGAGCAACCTCCCAAGCCATCCAAGGTGGATCCGGAGGAATAGTAAGGGGCAAGAAAAAGGAAGAGACGTCCATGGCAATGTCAGGAACAAGAGAATATCGTAACCCCAGGCCCCATTTTCCAGAAAGAACCCCACAACACTACTACCCCCACCAAGATGTGGCCTATGCTCCTCAGCCTTAGATGGTCATGAATGCCCAACCCTATGGCCGGCCACCGCAACAAATCAACCGGAACCAAGCTCCACCTCCTAGAAACCAGCCTCATTACCGAAACCACTATAATCCCCAACCACCCCAGAATAAATTTCGTCCTCAGGAACCACCCAGGAGACAAACTTTCACCCCCATCGGTGAACCATATTCTGAGTTGTTCCCAAAGCTTGTCCAAATGGGTTTCCTACAACCCATACCCCCAAATGGGCAAAACCCGGAATCGCCATCATATCAATGGGGTGTCAGATGCGCTTATCATTCAGGGGTAGAAGGGCATGATACGAATAATTGTTGGACTTTAAAAAGGGCAGTGGAGGACTTGATAGAACAGAGAAAGATAGTGGTAAGGGACGAGGAGGTCCCAAATGTGACTAATAATCCCTTGCCCGCTCACAATAATGGGCCGTTGATCGGGATGATCTGTGAAGACAAGGAGTTTGATCCCGCCCTGAAGGCCATAATTGCCATTGTTGATACCGAAAGAAAGCCTACAACAACCCCGAAGCAAGAGAAAGGGGAAAAGAAGATTAAGACTATCAAGGCTGAGCTTGAAAGGAAGGTTGAAACAAAGACAGAGACGAGGGTGCTTCCGAAAAATGAGGTTCTCTATATTTCGCGAGGTCACTCAGAGAAGACGCAAAGATTTGAATTGAAAAGGGGAGTACCGATGTATGTACCGAAAGGGGCCTATGTGGTCCGGGGGATGATTAAACCGCCTCGACTGAATGAGCCAGTGGTTATCGGACGTGTTCCACAAAAGCCGATAATGGACCCGTCCACGGTGCCATGGAATTATCAACGGACGTTGGTTACCTACAAAGGCAAGGAAATCATAGGGGAACTTTCGGGGAATACTTCTGCTGGGAAATATTCAGACATACAAGAAGTGAACAATGCTACACGGAAGCGCTTCCCACCCAAGAAGCCTGTAAGCGTTGAAGAAGCAAAGGCTTTCTTCCAGAAAATGAAGATGCCTGATTTTGAAGTAGTGGATCAGTTGTGCAAACACCCTGAACAAGTATCTATGCTATCTTTGCTAATGAGGTCTGCCGAGCATCAGAAGATCCTGCTGAAAACCTTGAATGAAGCGTATGTGCCGGCTAAGACTTCAGTTGAACAACTCGAAAGAATGACGGAAAGGTTCTTTGCGGTTAATCAAATCTCTTTCAGTAAGAACGATTTGTCTCCGGAGGGAGCGGCCCACAACAAGGCCTTACATCTGACAATCAAGTGTGAAGACTACTACATCAAACGAGTAATGTTGGATGGGGGTTCGGGTGTTGACATTTGCCCGCTCTCTACGTTGCAAGGAATGGGAATTGGGACCGAAAGAATTCGCCCCAATAACGTCTGTGTGAGAGCTTTTGATGGCATCAAGAGGGATACTCTCGGAGAAATAGACTTGATATTGACTATCGGGCCACTGGATTTCGAAGTAACTTTCCAGGTGCTGGATATGGACACGTCTTACAACTTTCTCCTCGGAAGACCTTGGATTCACGTTGCAGGGGTTGTACCCTCCACTCTCCACCAAATGGTGAAGTTCGAGTATGAAGATCGGGAAATTGTGGTCCACGGAGAAGACGAACAGTCTATTTATCGAGACCCATCCATCCCATGTCTCGAAGCAAGAGAGGGAAGTGAGCACATAGTTTATCAGGCTTTCGAAGTTGTATTGACAGAGCAATATGAAGAAGGGAGCCCTTGCACCCAACCTTTCTTGTCCAACGCCTCAATCATTGTTGCTAAATAAATGATCCGACAGGGATTCAAACTGGGAAAAGGACTTGGAAAATCACTACAAGGAATAGCTGAACCTATCACCCTGCCTTCAACTGAGAAATTCTTTGGGATAGGCTTCCACCCCACCCCATGTGACGAAGAGTGGGCAAATAAGAGAAAGAATGAGGGATTGGATTTACCTCAACCACTGCCACACTTTTACGAGACCTTCGTCAGCCCAAGGTATGATGAAGCAGAAGAAGATGGGGCTTTTACAGCCGAAGAGATTGAGGAAATATGTGGGGCGATGAGAGAAATGCTTTACGAAACCCACATGGTTCAGCTGGGAGAAGGCACAAGCACCGCTGAGGAGCTATACATGGGGCCAAATGCTAAGCTTCAAAATTGGGAGGCTACACCGTTCCCAGTCAGGCGGGAGTCCGGGTAGACTTGTCCTGCCACTTTTCCTGCATCACGAGTTATCCCATGGTGTAACTCGGATGTTTCCTCTAGTTTCCTGTTTTTAATTTTCTAAAATGTAAACCCTTTTATCTTCCCAATTCCAAGGAATAAAATCAGTACTTCATCATTTTATTTTTCTTTATCCTTTCTGATTTTCTCTATTTTTCTTTTATCTTTTCTTTTCAGTTATAATAATGCGACTTTAAATAACATGATATGCTTGCGGACTTCACGCCCAGATCCAAACACGTTGTCTAATTGTGAAATAATGAACCAAGAATTGGAATATGATGAAGAAGAGGCTTTTAGGGAAATAAATCGAGAACTGGAACACTTTGAGAATAAACCTAAGCCGAACTTGAATGACACAGAACCGGTTAATTTGGGAACTCCTGAAGAAATCCGAGAGACCAAAATAAGCATTCACACAGATGAGAAAACACGAGATGCAATAATTCAACTCTTGTTTGAGTTTAAAGATGTGTTTTCTTGGTCATACGATGACATGCCGAGATTAGGTGTTGATTTAGTGGTGCATAAATTGCCAATCTACCCTGATTGTCCCCTAGTTCAACAGAAAAAGAGGAAGTTCAAGACTGATGTCAGTGATAAGATCAAAGAAGAAATCACAAAGCAATTGAAAACAGGGGTAATCTGGGTGGTCCAGTATACTACGTGGCTGGCTAATGTTGTTCCTGTGCCGAAAAAAGATGGAAAAACCCGGGTGTGTGTGGATTACCGAGATTTGAATAAGGCAAGTCCCAAAGATAACTTCCCCTTGCCCAACATCCACATCCTTGTTGATAATTGTGCCAAACATGAGATACAGTCCTTCGTGGATTGTTACGCAGGATATCACCAGGTTTTGATGGATGAGGAAGATGCCGAGAAAATCGCTTTCACTACACCTTGGGGTACTTACTGTTATCGAGTTATGCCATTCGGTTTGAAGAATGTCGGGGCAACATACATGAGGGCCATGACTGCTATTTTTCATGATATGATACATCAAGAGATAGAGGTGTATGTGGACGACGTGATCATCAAGTCCAGGACTCAAGACGATCATGTTCGAGACTTGAGGAAATTTTTCGAGAGGCTGCAAAAGTATGATTTAAAGTTGAATCCGGCTAAATGCGCCTTCGGAGTCCCATCAGGCAAACTTTTGGGCTTCATAGCCGGCAGGAGAGGTATCGAATTAGACCCAACGAAGATAAAGGCTATCCGGGACCTACCTCCTCCAAGGACAAAGAAAGACATAATGAGCCTTTTGGGCAGGTTAAACTACATCAGTCGGTTTATCGCTCAACTAACTTCCACATGTGAGCCCATATTCAAGCTATTAAGGAAAGACGCCGCAATCAAATGGACAGCTGAGTGTCAAGAGGCCTTTGACAAGATCAAAGAATATCTTTCAAATCCTCCAGTTTTGGTCCCGCCGGAGCAAAGGAGACCTTTGTTCTTGTATCTGACAGTCTTAGAAAATTCTTTTGGCTGTGTCCTCGGGTAGCATGATGCAACTGGAAAGAAAGAGCAGGAGATCTATTACTTGAGCAAGAAGTTCACTAGTTATGAAGTCAAATACACTTTGTTGGAAAGAACGTGTTGTGCTTTGACATGGGTCGCTCAAAAGTTGAGACATTATCTTCATGCTCATACCACTCACCTCATTACCAGGTTGGACCCTTTGAAGTACATATTCCAGAAACCAATGCCCACCGGGAGATTGGCAAAGTGGCAAATTTTGCTTACTGAATTCGACATAGTCTATGTCACTCGCACGGCGATGAAAGCCCAGGCATTGCCGTATCACTTGGCTGAAAACCCGATTGATGAGGAATACCAACCGTTGAATACTTACTTTCCAGATGAGGAGGTAAACATAGTGGAAGTAGTCCCCGAAGACACTCATGCTTGGAAAATGTTCTTTGATGGGGCTGTAAACGCCAAAGGTGTAGGAATTGGGGCAATCTTGATCTCGCCCACCGGTCAGCACTATCCGGCTACGGCTAGGCTCCGTTTCTTTTGCACGAACAATACGGCTGAGTATGAAGCCTGCATCATGGGCATGAACATGGACATTGATCAAGATGTTGAAGATTTATTGATTATGGCGGATTCTAATCTGATTATCCGACAAGCCCAAGGTGAATGGGAAACTCGAGATGTTAAGCTTATTCCTTACCGGCAGCACGTGGAAGATCTCGGCAAGCGATTTAAATCAATAGAGTTCAGGTACATCCCGCGGTGTCACAACGAACTAGCTGATGCACTTGCCACTTTAGCTTCAATGTTACCTTATCCAGGCAACGCCCACATCGATCCCTTGGAAATCCAAATCAGGGAAAGACACGGTTACTGTAATGTAATCGAGGCAGGACCAAATATCCAGCCATGGTACCACGATGTCAAGAGGTTTTTGAAAACACAAGAATACCCCGAACATGCTACTGGAGATCAAAAGAGAACTATTAGGCGGCATGCGAGTGGTTTCTTTTTGAGCGGCGAGGTTTTGTATAAAAGAACCCCGGATCTTAACTTGTTAAGATGTGTTGACGCCGAGGAAGCAGGAAGAATCATGCATGAAGTACACGTAGGAGTGTGTGGACCTCATATGAATGGGTATGTCTTGGCAAAGAAAATCCTTCGAACCAGTTATTATTGGATAACTATGGAAAAAGATTGCTTCAGTTTCGTCCGAAAACGCCATCAGTGTCAGGTGCATGGAGATCTGATTCATACACCTCCAACAGAGCTACATCCTATGTCAGCACCTTGGCCTTTTGTCGCTTGGGGTATGGACGTCATTGGTCCGATTGAACCAAGAGCATCTAATGGGCACAGATTCATATTGGCTGCTATTGATTACTTCACAAAATGGGTCGAAGATATCACTCTCAAATCGGTCACTAAAAAAGTCGTGGTGGACTTTGTACATTCAATTCTTATCTGTCGTTTTGGTATTCCTGCAACTATCATCACAGATAATGCGACGAACCTGAATAGTCGTTTGATGGAGGATGTATGCGAACAATTCAAAATAACGCATAGGAACTCCACTTCTTATCGGCCCAAAGCCAACGGCGCCGTTGAAGCAGCAAATAAGAACATCAAGAAGATTTTGAGAAAAACAATCCAGAGTTCCAGACAGTGGCATGAATAGTTGCCTTTTGCCTTACTTGGATATCGCACTACAGTGCGCACATCGATAGGAGCCACCCCATACTTGTTGGTTTATGGAACCGAAGCTGTAATACCGGCAAAGGTAGAGATTCCTTCGCTCCGAACCATTGTTGAAGCAGAGATTGAATATAGCGAATAGGTTAAGACTCGATTGGAGCAGTTGACTTTAATTGATGAAAAGCGAATGGCTGCAGTCTGTCACGGGTAGTTGTACCAACAAAGAATGGCCCGTACTTACAACAAGAAAGTACGACCCGGGAATTTTGAAGTGGGACAGTTGGTGTTAAGGCGCATTCTTCCCCACTACCAGGAAGCAAAAGGAAAATATGCTCCTAATTGGAAAGGTCCGTACATCATCAGGAAGATATTGCCAAGAGGAGCATTATATCTAGGTAATATTGAAGGAAATGATCCTGAAACAGCTGTGAACGCAGACGCAATCAAAAGGTACTATGTCTGAGTTTACTTCGGTGATGTCTGGGCGCATTTGAGATGATGAAGGCTTTTATTCCCACTATCCAAACACTATCAATCCTTTTTGCAAGCCCTTTTGAGCCGGTTACATTTCTTTGGCTACCCTCTTTGGAATCCAAAAGCACTGTTGAAAAAATAATAATAATAAATAAATAAATAAACAAATGCTTTCTTCGGACTACGTTCTGACTTGATTCCGAAAGGATACGTAGGCAACCTCCCTCTGGGGTTCAGTCACACCAAAACAAAAAAAATCCAATTTTCCCCGAAGTTGAAACTGGGGCATATGTTATAATGGTTCGACCATGAGCTCACCAAATGATTCCACAGTTGTAATACCGTCCACAATTCTTTTTACCCAAAACTGAGTGCAAGTCCTTCAGATCAATTGCCAAAGGCGAGGGAAAACTAAGAAATATCATTGTTGAAAGCCGATGCATTCTAAATTGAGAGAAATAAATAAGAGAGTCTTATCGGTGAAAACCTTCAGGCACCATGAGGCGACGGGAGTTAGAGAAACCAAAAATGAGAGAGTCCGTTTAGTGAAAACTCGCAAAGAGCACTATTGGGCGACGTTTGAGAAGAGAAATGAGAGAGGTCGATTAGCGAAAACCCGCAAAGGGCGATATCGGCCGAAAAGAGGATTTCACCACTAAAGGTCCTGGCATGGTTCTTTGGTTCGGAAACATAGATCTGTTTGGTTCATGAGAAAATGCAAGTTCGTGAGGATCGGGCATCCAGTCCAAGAAGCATGTCATGTCAGTTTGAAGTCAGCATACACCCCAGATAAGTCCCTCTCTTTCCCCCGAAAGGGACATTTTTATTTTTAAATTCATCTTTCCACTCCTTGTTTGCTTTTCCTTGAATCCCTTTCGGTTTAACCCTAAATTCCGAAATTGTTACAAAGAAAAAGTGGCAGGACTGGTTTCACAGAGTTCCGTCTGGCAAGAGGCGAAGAAAATACACAGCCTTAGTGGCGCGTCAGTCCAATCCCGACTGACCATGGTGGTTGATCATTTCCAAAGTAAAAGACATTGGGAAAAGGAGAAAGTCAAAGGCAAAGGCAAAGGTCCTAAGAGCAGAATAAAGTGAAAAGGCCAGAGCCCACACGGGCAAGTCTTCATGAAGACCTAAGTTGAGTTTTGTCAAGTTTGAAAAGAATTTTCCTCTCAAGATCGGCAAGCAGCAAAGTTCTCAACGGAAATAGGACTGGGATTAAGCAATTGAGATGATCAAGGCCACAAAACCGACCACCGTTTCAACTAACAAATCGTTCTTTGTTGAAAACAGGTCTTGTTCAAAGCAACCATGAAAGATGCAGGGGCGACCCAAAAAGAAATGAAACACGCAAGTGCTGAAACAACTCTGCAGCAAGGAATCAACCAAAAGGGAAGTTTCTCCGTTAATTCCTTCATGCGTTTTGCTAAATAAAAGAAGAAAATAAGAATAAAGTTAGAGAAGTTGAAGAAAGAAGAAAATAAAATAAAATGAAAACCCCAAAAGAAAAGAAAATCATGATAGCATAGGACCTCAATCCTTAAAAATCCCGGCATAACCCGTGGATCTCCCTGGCATAACCCAAGGAGCTTGTTCCTTCCAAATCCCGGCCAAAAACCGAGGATCTCCCTAGCATAACCCGAGGAGATTTTTCTTTCCAAATCCCAGCATAACCCGCGGACCTTTTCCGGCATAACCCGATGACCTTCCGGCATAACCCGATGACTTTCCCGGCATAACCCGTGGACCTTTTCCGGCATAACCAGTGGACCTTTCGGCATAACCCGATGACTTTCCCGGCATAACCCGTGGATCTTTTCCGGCATAACTCGATGACCTTCCCGGCATAACCCGTGGACCTTTTCCAGCATAACCCGATGACCTTCCGGCATAACCCGATGACCTTCCGGCATAACCCGATGACTTTCCCGGCATAACTCGATGACCTTTTCCGGCATAACCCGATGACTTTTTCGGCATAACCCGTGGACCCTTCCGGCATAACCCGATGACCTTCCCGGCATAACCCGTGGACCTTCCGGGCATAACCCGATGACCTTCCCGGCATAACCCGTGGACTTTTTCCGGCATAACCCGATGACCTTCCCGGCATAACCCGTGAACCTTTCCGGCATAACCAGATGACCTTCCCGGCATAACCCGTGGACCTTTTCCGGCATAACCCGATGACCTTCCCGACATAACCCGTGGACCTTTTCTGGCATAACCCGATGACCTTTCCGGCATAACCCGATGAACTTCCCTGCATAACCTATGGACCTTTCCCGGCATAACCCGATGACCTTCTCGGTATAACCCGCGGACCTTTCTGGCATAACCAGGCTATTTCCCAGCATAACCTGGATCCATTTACAGGGATACACAATCCTAATTTGACTGTCTAGATATGTGTCACAACTAACTCACGAAATTTTCCTTGTAAAAATTGGGGCAGAAAATTTCGTTCGTTTGTTTGTATTTGATGTTTAAGCAGGTTTGACCTCGAGGCACATGATTCGAGATGACCTACAGAATGAGTCTCAATCCAGAATGAAGAAAAGAAGAAAAGAACAAAAAACAAAAGAAGGTGAGCTCAAATAAAGGCGCGGATTGCTCGAAATCTGATCGAAGTCACAAGCTCCGCCAATCCCGTTTCACTCAATGTTGCAGAAATAAACAAGCACCTACAACCTGCGAGCATCAAGATTCAGATCGAAGTCTACAAGCAAAATCAGCTAAGACTCAAGATCAAGTCCAAAAGAATTATAGATAGGAATCTTGTAACTCGTAGTTGATAGACATAGCTAGCTTAGCTTCGATTTTTCTTTTGGTGTAATAAGGAGGTCAGTAAGTAGTAGCAGCAACATCAATAACAGTAAAATCACAGCTTCACGGTAGTCCCAGCTACCGAAACTTCCCGAACTACATTGACCTGATTCCCTTTTAGCCAGGGATATGTAGGAAGCCTCCCGAAGCAAAGGCTCGGTCAAACTCTTTCAAAAAATGCTTCACACGGGATACTCGAACGGGCAAAATCGCTCGTATCCGCTCATTTATCTTTGCGCGAAAACTCTTCGTATTTCTGAGCAAAGAGGGGCAGCTGTGAGCACGTGATTTTTGCCCTGATATGAGAATTACTCCCAAAAATTCAAAATAAAATAGTTTTGTGTTGTGTATGATTTTTTGTGGATTTTTGTGTTATTTTTTCTTTACTGTTTGCATTTGTCTGTGTGTGTTTATTCATTAAATTAATATAAAATATAAAAATATATTGCATTTACATCTAGGATTTATAAGGAGTAATTAAGTTTTGTTTTACAAAAATGAAAATCACAAAAAAATAATACACTTTTAGCATTTAGAGGTCTAGTTGTGTGATTTTATTTCAAATTGATATTTAATGGTGTGTTAATTGTTAG